>FIZT01007806.1:0-13885 GCA_900065295.1 Paracoccus marginatus
TTGATCCAAAAAAAATGGCGATGGTCTAGGAAGATGCAGAAACTCAAATTGCACCGTTCAAGTACTATGAAGGGTTTCTCACGACATTTTGACTGGATTGGAACCAATGAAAACAGCGTTTTTTTCGAAAGGAGGTGCACTTTGAGGACCTCCTGCTACCCTCCCCTTGTATCTAGGGGGCTCAAAATTTTTTGGGGACATCCCCCACTCAAAGTAAACTACCTCACCGAATTTGGTCAGAATCCAAGGTATGTTTTTTATTTCACTCCACCCTAGTATAGGTATTTTGACTTCATTATGAATTTTTTTTAGCTAATTCGGTTAAAGTAAAATAACCGGGATTCGCATAAATCAGTGCTTAATCGAAAATCGAGTACAATGGAAAAATCTCGTAAGAGAAGAAGAAAACATACTTCCAGAAAATCGCATTGCTCATCTTATTCACCAAAATGTATCTACACACAGCTCGTACTTTTCATTTTTTTCTCCATCAATATTGGAAAAAATAAAGAACCTACCCATACGATTCAAATAATACGATTTTGATTTATCGACGCTACACTTTGGTAACAGAACCAAATGCATTACGAAGGTTACATAGGTTTGACTTTTTTCTCCTCCCCGCCAGAAAAAAGGTTTTGCTGTGTTGCGAAAAAAAAATTTCATACTATGCGAACATATGGCGAAGGCAGAATGATGCTTTGCACACGTATGCAACCGTACACAGCAGGATAGAAAGGTTAAAAAGCTATAAATCATTTTGTTTCGATGAGGTAGTACATTACATAATATAAAAGTGTAGGTACTACTCTATACCACCAAAAACATCATCGTCGATACAAATTGGCATGCGGCATTGCGTCAAATGACCCTTATTGAATCGATGAATAGCCCGGTAGTACTTTCAATTAGCGAAATGAAAACGTTATATTCTTTTCATTCGCCGTACAGGCACTCAAGTAGATTAGCAAAATTCTGCCACCCTGTTTTCTTAATTCGTGATTCTATCTTTAGTATCCTTACAGGACGGAGTGATTAGAGAGGAAATGTCATCGTTTGGGATGCGGAAAAAAGTAATTTTCTGAATTAAGAAGAAAGGTAGAGAGGGAAGAAACCACCGAGAAGCTATCAAAAAAGAGCAAAAAATAGGCCGTCTTCGGACTTCATTAATTTTTATAGTTAATTAATTCAAGATGGCGATTTAGGCAAAGTGTGAGGGCTGGAGCGACTCTACTTCTGCTCTCAGCTAATGCTATCACGTATGTGAAATGAGAAAATCAGTTATCTATCTACTCTTCACCCAAATTCGAAAAATATATATGTCCTGATGGCAAAATATACGAAAATTGGTCGTGTGTGTTGACCACACTCGCATAAAGTTGGGTCATTCAGAACAGTTTGAATCAAGTCATACTATTGCCAAGCTACATAAGCTTTATATACTTTTCTCTACTCTAAATAATATTCCAAACTATGTGCCACTCCAGTAGAAGGAAATTTTACAGGCATATTTTCCATTCTTCTTTCTACATGTTAGTTTTAGCGATTTACAATAGAGCTTATGGCATCGCTTACGTTAGTACATATGCAGTAAACATGAAGAAATTCAACGCGACGCGTTTTAAAGGATAAATTGAAAACAAAAATCAATAAACAAAAAAAAAGTGAAGAAAAACGTCGGATATAAAGCTCACCACTGCATAATATAGAATTTTTATTCTATTTGGTTTAGAATTTCCGCGATAACATAATACACAACACACATACGTATACCGCGTGTTATTCAAAAAGAGAGAAAAAATATATAAAGCTTATAAAACTTTAACTTTTTGTCTTGACGAGGTGTTGGTATGAGTTAGCACATGTCTTTGCGTGTTGAAAAAAGTGAACCGTGCACGAGGAAAAACGTATACCTAGCGTACATGCAGAAGTTTTAAATTTGTCATTTTCTGCACACGAAGTGCGCGACGTGATCAGCCATAGGAATTGCTCCGGCGACACATTGAAAAGAGGGTGTGTGACTTAAGACTTACGCAATAAAGCTTTTCGAATGCAGTATTTTTTATCCCGTGGGAACCTATCCGATGTCCCTGATCGGATTTACCTCTTACACCATACGTACAGTATAGTGTATACCGCTCAGCTTTCAGCTCTTGATTGACAAGTTGAGGATTTAAATTCCATCAGCGACAGATTATTAGGAAGACGTTCCCACTTTCTACTTATTTTGGGGCAATGTTTTCGGAATTTTAATGTGATTGTATCAAACAGCAGGTAAAGTTTGAATTGCTTATAAAATGGTCTTTTTTAAGAAACTAATTCAAATCATATCAAAAATAGCATGGCGATGGTAGAGTCGAAAAAAAAAGAACAAATATTTCTCAAAAGAGAAAACTCTACAATTACAACACTAACTTTACTGAACGGTGATGATTGGAATATGACGTATTCACCATGATGAAAATTACAAACCAAGATAACAGTACTAGATTAAATAAAATAAGAAAACTGAATTTAAAAAAAAAAAATCAGAGAATTGAAGTTTTCCAAGCAATGTCTTATCTGTTAAAATCTGATTTACCACCTGCCTTTTTCATCAACTTCACACAATTTATAACAATATCATGGCTGACTGCTTTGCACATATCATAAACAGTCAAAGCAGCAACACAAACTGCAGTTAGAGCTTCCATTTCAACTCCAGTTTTATCACGACAACGAATATGGGATGTAATTTTCACGCAATGTAAATTTTCGTCTAATGTCAACTCGACATCCACATGCGATAAAGATACATTATGACATAAAGGAATCAATTCGGACGTTTTTTTAGCTCCAATTATACCAGCTAATTTACCAACAGTTAAAACGTCTCCTTTTTTCAGTTCGTTATCTTTAATCAAAGCGATTATCTCTCTTCCTACGTATACTTCACCGTACGCGCATGCATACCGTACGGACACTTCCTTATCTCCTATATCAACCATGGTAGCTTTACCTGAGCTGGTAACATGTGTAAGCGTATTATCGTTTGTTGTTTTGCAATAATTACGTAATCCTATGGCAGTGAAATGTAATGAAGGATGATGGACTGGAAGGCGATTTTGCTTAGTACTCGTGATAAACGAACAACGAACTTCATTCAAAGTGACAGGACTGGTAACGTACGGACGATAAACTTCATTTTCTGTAACAAGAAAAGACGAACTGTGAGAAAGAAAAAAAATTCCTAAAATTGCGGAAAATTATGTGCATATAATTAACAATTCAAGCTTCAACCACGTTTCGTACACCATTCGAAAATAAGATTAGCAAATTTATTACCTTCATCCTCCAATTAAAATCATTGGTCGATTGCTTATCTTAGTCAAGTTATTCATACCTACACCAAAAACAATATTAATTTAATATACAGAAATATACGCAAAAACGTTCCATTTTCAACACGATTTACCTGCATGTTGTTTCTTCTTTCTGCGAACAGCGGCACCTATTAGATTTAGAATATCGTCGTTACTGCATCCGTTGCGCAATGCATCTCTGAAAAATAACAACAGATTCAGTTCTGCGTGTAGAATGTAAATAAAACTGACATAATATAAGATGAAAAAGGTAATCGTAAATATGAAACCTCAATGAAACTTCAGCACTGCCAAGCAAACATACTTTGAGACTGCCGTCAGCTAGTAATCTCAGTCTGTTACAAGATGCACAAAAATTATCACTAATCGAAGAAATGAATCCGACTTCACCAGTAAAGCCGGGAATTTTATACATCTGTTGGTAAAAAAAAATTAATACCACGAAAATCATCTTCGATGCGATAACATGCAAAGGTACCTTGGATGTATCCATAAGGCTATTGGGCTGAACACAAAAGTCAGGATATTTGCTGCGTATTTTTTCTATCATTTCTGAATATGTTACTAAACGCTTGGTGTCCCATTTATTACCTCCGAAAGGCATGAACTCGATAAATCGAACGTGTATCTTTTTATTTTTCGTCAACTCAACGAAATCCAACACTTCATCATGATTTACATTTCTCAACACGACGCAGTTTATCTACAACAAGACAGATTAGCATTTATCAAGTGTTATCACTCTATCAACTACTCCATAGATTATATTTTCTACTCTGAATTAAAATGAGACCTCCGCCTTAACATGGTTCACATACTGAGAACTAAGCTACTAAGCTGGTGAGATAAGGAATATAACCATAACTACAGGGAAATAATTCAAGTTTTTTCACTCAAAACAGAAGATAATCATTTTTATGCTTCGATCTGAAAATCGTATTTTCGTTTCAAGATACGGATCTGTAAAGTGTAAGTATAATACGTAACTCACTTTGACTGGATCAAATCCTAATTCTAAAGCGTATTGGATTCCATCCATTACTCGTGACCATCCTTTCCGTCTGGTAATTTGTTCAAATTTTTCCGATTTTAAAGTATCAAGACTTATATTTAATAAGTCCAAGCCCGCTTTTTGTAAGCTAGCCAACTGCTTCGTCAGTGTAAGACCATTTGTAGTCATGCCAATAGTTTTTAAACCATCTATTTTCCGCAACCGATCTGTAAAAAATGAATAGAAACGACAATTTTACATAGGAATACAATGTTATTCTTCAATGTATGAGTACAGCATAGAATTTGACAATGAATCATTAACCGATCACTTACCGACAATATGTATCAAATCTTTATTCACAGTTGGTTCTCCACCGGTTAAGCGAACCTTATTCACACCCAAACGTACAAATAATTCGGCAATTTGCAAAGTTTCATCAGTACTTAGTAAATTTTTTTTCCCAGTTAGATTAACGCCCTCTTCCGGCATGCAATACGAGCCTAATCAACGAAGTGATATAGATTTTTTTTTAATGTACAAAACAAGACAAGAACAATACAAGCCAAAGAAATAGACACTTTCGCAGGAATTGAAGGATGCACTTACAACGTAAATTGCACTTCTCTGTCAGTGAAATTCTCAGATAAGAATGAAATCTACCGAAGGTGTCCTTCAAAATACTCTTAGTGCCAATATCAGCGGTACTTCTCATCTAATATAAGACACAAATAAGTTAATGGAAATTAACTGACTACAAAGAGAACAGGAGCTTGAACTCTCAACTTACTGTTTCTGTTACACTGGAATAGTTTCTACGACATAAGACAAATACACGACTCTTCAATTTGTACATTGCGAGATCAATCTTTCACTTATTTAAACTTGTTAGGTTTTAATCTATTTTTCCAGTTTTTTTATCAATATCAAAAATTAACATAAACACTGAGACAAATCTATTTTTTCAGTTTTTTTTATCATATCAAAAATTAAACACTGAGACAATAAATCGAACAAAACCACACTAACAACCATCTGCCGCGAAAAGCAACATACATGATCAAAATATGGAACGGAATTATCATGATTTGGCAGTAGACCAATGAAAATCGTTTCTGATTAGAAATGCACCGAAGGTAGAAAGGCAGAAGGCTAGCTTGATGAGCTCATCATGTCACGCTTCAATATACAACACGTGCCGTCATGGCCCATAGAGAGCGCTAGTAACCATTTCATTGTCATTCCATTTCTCAATCCGTGGTGTCTTCCAACGTATCGAAGAGGTTGTATGTCTTTGATTTTATTCATTGATTATGATTATCACCAGACTTTAGGCTGAATAGTCTGAAAAATGAAAAAAAATAGTTTAAAATTATTTCAAACTGCTATTTTTTCTTTCAACTAGTGTGTTAAAATGGCAAAAACTGACAAAATGATTGACCAGTACACCGAGTTGGAATGCCAATTCATCTTACGACTTCCTCCGGTTGGTTTCGTTATTTTTCTGATCTATCTAATGACTAGATTGCTCAATTTTGTAGATATTTCTGTTGACGCTTTTTTACCAACTCGAAAAAATATATTTTATAGGAGCCTGCCAAAGCTCTTAAAGAAGCGTTAAGATCAGGAGCCTCGTTGAAAGATCGTTTTTCAATTAAATTGGAAAACGATGTCCGAAAAGCTGAAGTAAAATTGGACCACTGGCACTTTTTCGCTCGGGTAAAACTATTTTTGTATCACTGTTTACCTTAGAGGAGATTTTGACTTTCATCGTAATTAATGCTATTATTGGCTTAAAGATTGTAGATCTGCCGTGCATCATCGAATCATTAAAAACTATTGATTCTAAAAGTACCTATAAAACTGCTGATATATGCCAGGTAATAAATGTACGCCCATATTACATCTTTATTGTTTTGTCAAGATTTTATAGTTAGTTTGAATTCCCTTAGATGATGATATGTAAAGAGGGAGAAGATCCAATACCTTCCGATGAAGAGGATAAAGCCAAACAGAAGAAAAAAGATAATGTAAAAGTGGATAAAAAATATCTTTGGCCGCACGGTGTAACTCCACCTATGAAAAATGTGCGTCGCCGACGTTTCCGAAAGACGCTACGAAAAAAGTACGTTGAAGCTCCCGAAATTGAAAAAGAAATTAAAAGGTTGTTGAGAGGTGATAGCGATGCCGTTAACGTCAAATGGGAAGTTATCAATGAACAAGACGAAAAATCCAAAGCTTTAGGAGGTGCTGTGAAAGAAGAACCTCTGGCTCAAGGAGTTGCCCACAACTTACATTCAGAAGACAGTCATAACGTAGACGTTGGTGTGTATCTATTTAATACTTCGTTTAGTTGGATGTTTATCGTATGCATTTTTGGTGTAACCGTTCAATTATTGTTGATAGCTGAACATGATCTGTTTGGCGAGGCACTCAGTGATTCCGAAGATGAAGAAACTAATAATAATCTGCTAGCGTTAGATGAAGAAAATAGCCGATTGTCTTGCGAAGATAGTAGTCGATTATCCGATTCTGTTTCACTTCAGGTTTATTTCGAGTTACGCTACTTTGTACTTTGTTGTTTTTGTAACGTCTTATTAATTCTATGTCATTGTCAACAGAGTCATTCTACCGGACGTAACCCTCTCTTTACAGAATTTCGTAAAGAAATGTTTTCGCAGAATAATGATTTTGTTGTACAAATGCCTAACATTAAATCTGAAATAGTGTATGAATTTGAACAACCGTCTTCTGTGACATCAAATGCAGACTTTTCAATTAAATCTGAAGCATCTAATTCTTATGATTACGAAGTTGGCAAAAACGACGATCAAAGTAAATTCACAACTGAATACATACCTACAGAATCTTCTACTGGTTAGCATTTAATTCGTTTTATACATCTACGATGTAGGACATTTGTCACTACATATTTAACGCTTTGCGTCTTTGTAATTGACTTTTGTAGGAGATATGAGAGCTCGAATGGAGCAACTAAGAATTGAATTAGCTGAATTGAAAACTAGACGTAATCAGCAAGAGATGGAAATAGCTAATATAGAAAATTTAGCATTGAGACAACGGTTCCAGCATATTCTAGACAATCTGCTGGCTGAGCAAATGGAAAAAGAACAACAAGTAATTTATTGTGTACCTAAACAATTTTTTTTGAGTGGATTATGCGTACCTAATGTGCAATAATTATTCAATTGAAATATAATTCACTTTTTTTGTTTTTCAGTATCAAGAGCTTGTTTCGATTTTGGATTCTCAGTGATATCAAAAAATGTGATGAAAATAAAGCATCATAATGAGTTTATAAAAAGGATAACAACTACTTGCGTCTCTATTTTTTTCAATCGTGATTCATTTATTGTGTTTATAATTATTGTAAATATTCTTTTGCATTTTGCTGATTCATTCGTAATTTTTTGTATTTTTTTGCGTATTTTTGCTTTTGTGATGCAGTTATAAATTTTGGTAATAAAAATTTTAAAAAATGTAGCTTTTCTATCGCTTGTTATTAGTTTAATTTACCATAGAATTTAAATGTAAGAAGGAGAAGAATTCCAATGTATAAAACGAATTAAATTGATTATCCCACAGTAGGATCGATGATGCGTATTTTTAAAAAAAGACTATTGACCATATTTTAAACTCCATCACAATCACAACATTGTAGGTTGGTACTTGGTAGGTTGTATTGCTGGTGATATTGATAATTGCAAATGAATTGAATGCCTGAGCATTTCGGAGATGATTTATGTTGAAATCAATACAAAGCAGTATAAGAGTATCTATTGACGAAACTGTAAATTGAAGTGATTTTTCACGGAGTCCAATTTCATTAAATTTTAGGATGTTTTTAGACCAGACTCTTTTTTCCATAAATATCCCAGAACCAAGAAGAGATATTTTGCGGTAGCTTACTCGGAAGGATTAAAAAACCAACTACGAGAAGAAAGAATACATTTATATCCGTACGTAAGGAAAAGAAAAGAGAACAACGCAAACAGTATTTTGATACTGAAGAAGTCTTTTGTATTTGTGTCTACGTTGGTTTTTGCTTTTACCAGTTTCACCTCCTCCGCTTCAGCTGTACCCAACACTGTACTACCCCACGTTGGAAAACGCTGGTAGTAAATTTTGGAATACAGCGAAAGCGTTGTTAGATAACGCAGCAGTTATATGTTTGTGTCGTGCTCGTGCGGTTGTGTGCGTCGTGTACTCCGTATTACGATGTCGAGATTTTCTGAAAACTCGCTTCTGTTTTCGCCAGTTTGAATTTTTCGCCGGCTTAATTGATTATTTTCTACATTTTGTTTTTTTTTTTTAAATCATTATTTCTTTTTTCTCGTTTTGTGATGTGGATTGTTTAATTAAAATGTGGAACAAATTCCCATTCGGTGTTTTATTTTCAATATGCGTCTGCTGCTTTTACTTCATCTCCGTAGTGGGTAAGTTGTTTGAAATTTTATTGAATTCTAATTATTTGACCGTTGTGATCTTGTAAAATATCTCAAAAGATGTGAAACAAACCGTGCCAAGGGTTACTGTATCAAACTTCAAGCATCTCCGTATTACAATATTTTTTCAATTTGTTTTTTTTGGTCGAAATTTTTATTTATATCTAATACGTAACTACTCTGTTGTACTTAGGTACATACTAAAGTTCTCCGGAAAGTCGGTTAGATATAGATTAACTTGGTACATTATGCAGTTGTTTCTCAGTGCAAAGTATAAAGTCTTGCATAATAGGTAGGTACTCCTGATAGATTCAATTTGTAACTTTGAATCTTTGCAAATTTTCTATAAAAAAATTTATCAGGTGCGTAGGACAACCTATTCATTATGTAAGTCTAGGTACGTACGTACTTAGTTATTTGTTCAGATACTTACTATTTTTGAAATTTTTGGTGCATCATAGGAGGTAATGATGGGTGCTCTAAGTTGCATACGTACCAAATTCGTGATTTTTGCTCGCGTATTTACGTTTGGCGAAGTTGTCTACGGATTCTCTCAGTTTTATTTATTGTTTCGATTTCTCGTCGAAAATAGAACCATTCGCTTAAACCCTTTAACATATTCTTCGAATCGTCTAATATCGATAAACAAAAAAAAAACACAAGAACGCAGTGTGTTACGCATTTATTCATTCAGCTGCAATGTAATATCATCTTTATAGTCTAGATATCACGCCAACATCTGTAATCCACCTGCGTAATTTCGAACCGAGTGATTTGGTGATCAGCTGCTTTACTTTAATGATTAAAATTCAATTAAGTAGTTTGGAGTAACCGAGCATACAGTTTATACGAACGAGGCTACTTTTCCTATTGCTTTATGATTTTTTTCATTCAGTTTTGCGTATTGTTTTTATTATGCTGTGTCAGTGAATAAAAAAGTAGGTGATCTTACTGATGTGATGAGCGCACCAAAACCAAGGCGCAAATGCATAAAGAATGAAGTAGGATACAATTTTTGAAAATTAACATTCGAACCTACTTTTTTAATTTCAAAGTACGAGGGTTTCCTGCTCATCTGTGCAATAATTTTCCATCAGCTTATATATGCTTTAAATAAATAAGAACTTGATGTTCATCGAATTGAAAAAATTTTGCTCAGTATTTTCCAGCAGCTCAAATTTTATCAAAAAATATACCGAGGAAATTGCGGTTTACACATGATGGCGCTTGCTACAACACATTTTTGTCACATGGTATTCGTTCTACTCTACATCTACATACTTCGCTTAATTCGGATCGGAGCGTCGCGAGTATGCCTTATAATACGATTGCTGTACGAATAACCCGCCAATAATATTTATATCTGTTCTTAATGTGAAATGAAACCGTAGCTAAAATATTGCTCGTCTTTTGATTTATTAATATATACTCCACACCATAAATTAGGCAACTTTCTTACGTTAAGCTTATATTTATAATGCACCTAATGTAATGTAGCTGTGCATTCGTAGTTTCAAAACGTTGTTTGATAACTCTGCTTTGGGTCTGTGGAATTAGCCTAGCTAGGACCTGTACAGCAAATATATTCCTCAGTTTACCAAAGTAAGTTGAACTGTTTTACGAGGAGAAGAAAGCTAATTGTAAATTCATGACAGTAGGTACCTGGATCTAATTTTGAAAACAATAAATTGACTTTTTAACCCATCATCTCTTTTCACAACGCAACGTGTGGAACAAATAATTCAACTTACCTACCTACGTTTCAAAAGCACAATATGCAATTCTCTAACAGAAATGATAAAGGATACGTTGGTTATTAGTAGTTTAAATGCGTTGATAAAGTAATTAAAATCATTGTCATTAAATAGGTGCTTGATAATTTTGATACAATCATATGTGGCAAATTAAAACAGATATTCATGCGGTTCACCCGGAGTGATTATGAGTACTTACTCGTACCTAGAACTACTACATGCAGTATCATTTAATTAATTATCCACGTTACCTTTGCGACAATTTATTCTGCTTGTTTATTTTTTCCCTTCGAGCATATCAGTGTTTCGTGCTACTCAGTCATGTGAAAAATCTTATCATTTTGTTCCGGTAGTTTGACGCGATGAGTAGGTTTGATAAAAGTCATCTTTGAGTGAGCTTACGTTTTAAGATGCTCCATCGTTAGTACCTATTTGCCTATACGTACGTACAATATTATCATACATACATACATACATACATACACGCACCTACATTTTTATGAATCGCTTAGGGATTGGATAAAAGAAGGGTATTGGCTATTGATCTTTGAGCTACCTGAAGGTGATCCACTTTTTAGAAAAAAAATTGAACTAAAATACCTAAAGTAATTTGAAAAAAATTAGCAATTCATGCATAGATATTATATTACGAGTGTTAAATATAAGCGAGACTTCTTCTCTAATTCATACCTAGCGAAATCAAAACTTTTCCACGAGAAAAGAAAAGTTTTGATTTCACTTGGCGCAAATTCTTTTTCGATGCTATGCAAATAAAAGTTCATCGGAATTCAAAAAATGCTCGACGCTTTGCGCGGCTATTAATTTAGTATTTATTCGATCGAAAAAAACAATCCGCCGGTATAATGTTCGTCTACCATATATTTGTAAAAAAAAAAACTCTCGAAAAAGAAAATAATGATGAAAATTTCCGTTGCCGATTCGACTGCACGCCGTTTTCGACAATTGATTGTTCGGTCAATTTCTTCACTGCGGGTTGTGAAAATAAAACACTTGGCATCAAAATGTAGATTTTTGAGAAAAAAAATATTCAAAACGTGAACCGGTGTTCTTTATACGATGCTGGTCAGAAACGACGCTAGAAATCTGGCGCCCACATGGATAAACACGGTCTTGGCGCCGCATTTATCTCCCCTATCGATATTATTCTTTTCTACATACTTGCCTGTATGTGATTGTGCGGTGACATGTTTTTTTTATCTTACCTAAAATCAACTTTTAGGAAGATCCGATTTCTTTACGATAAATTGGGTCAATTTTTTGTTGGCGATTCGAGAAGAGTTTTTAAAAAGTTACAGGTAGGTACGTACCGAAGTACGTGGTGTTTTTTGATTTTCTTATCGATATTTCGACAACCTACATGAATCAAGTAAAAATGGTTAAACTAAGTAGGACATCAGTTGAACTGAAATTATTATTTTCTAAATCTTCAGTGTAACCCCCTACCTCCACAAAAAGATCAAAAATTACTTCAATTTTAGAAATCAAAACGACAATGACAAAATCAAGCTGAAAACTAACTTGACCATGAGCATATGAGATCGCTAATTCAGTTTCCATTTCCACCAATTACTTTGAAAAAATCATTTTTTCCAATTTTCACAAGTGATTTTATCAAATGAAGAAATTTCATTTCTTTCGTGGGACTGCGGTAGATATTTAAATGAATTATTCGGCATCCATGTAGGAAATGAACAGCTTAGAATAACGAGTTGAAGTGGACGTCCAGTGAAACTGCAGTAGCGCTCAAATACGAAAATACACTAAACGAGAAACGAGGGAATGAGCGCAGAAGTGAAGGGGCGTAAAAAGTTACTTTGTGGCAAATGCGATGTACTTCTCGTAAAACTAAAATAGTTGGCTGTACTGTGGAGTAATGAAACGACCTGTCATGTTTCCAGTTAAACTTTTCAGCGTTTCCACATTATCATGCGCGACCATGAGAATTTTCGAATTGAAATGCTCTATTTTACTTCAAGTTGTAATAAAACGGCGATGTTATCATTCTATGATACTCCTGGTTAGTTGCTGAAATAACCACGAATTTATCTGCGTAAGGAAACGTTTCCCGAAGGTTTGGTTGAATATTGAGAAAAAGTGTACGCTTCGTTTTTAATATGAAAAATCGAGCTTGATGAAAACGTTGATCGAACAACATAGAAAAATGAAATTGCCTATGGAACCTATGCGACTGCCACTCAATGGTATACCTACCATTATATTTGTGAGTATGTTTCGAAATAGGTACCTGCATCAGTTGAAATAAGTTTTCAAACTCGAAGGCCAAATAATACGACCATGCAAAGGCTGCGAATAGGAATTCTCATTTTGATTGTATTAGCTGGAAAAAGTTGAAATTTAATTTGATTATGCATCCTTTGTTGGGTATATTGAACGTCTGTGGTCAAGATTTCATGCTAATATAAGTAAGGATTATCCTTTAGAATACCTACCATCGTACCTTTGTGGCTCCATGCTACCTACTTTACTTACTATTCCACGATTGTAAATATCAAGAGAGAAAGACTTACATTAACATGATATATTTCTTTGCAGTATAATTGAACCATAATGTTTGGCTTATCATATACCATACAAATGATCTCTGCTATACACGTGTAGATATTGATATCGGTTATTGTTTAGGTACTGTGAACTTCCAGCAGGGTATAATTCGACATTTTTGAAAGCTTGTAATTTGGCTGGAGACTCGAGACATGTCTGTGCATAATTTTATTTTCAGACGAAATAAGTACGTAAACATGTATGAGTTTCGTTGCGAATCGTGGAGCCCATTCTTGTGTATAATATTAGAAGACAGATTCATATTCGTGCAAATATATTTTCTAATTTACCATAATAGCGATTTGAACTTGTCCAGAGGGTTCATAAGAGATTTTCATGACTGCCGAACAACGATAATAAGAAAATACCTATAAACTAGTGGCACTAAAATGCCAAATTAGTGGACTACCTACTTCAAAAGGATTTTAAAAAATTGAAAAAAAATTGAACGGCAAAAATTGACAGAAAAAAATATTTAAGAAAAATGAAAGAAAAAAATTTGAAAAAAATTAAATGGCAAAAAATGACAGAAAAAAATACCTATTTGAAAAAAGCGAAAAAAAAGTTGCATAACGCAAAACAGAAAAAAAATTTAAAAAAGAAAAAACTGAAATTTTATTGAAGAAAAAGAATTTATCAATAAAAAAAAATAATAAATGAAAAATAGGAAGATAAAAAATAGTAATTTGCAAATACTTGACAAAATATGCTTCCTAGAAAGAATTGAAT
>FIZT01007831.1:0-15847 GCA_900065295.1 Paracoccus marginatus
AAGCGTAACCTGGTCAGAGATGGTCACGGTGCGAGGGGAGGGGTGAACCGATCGGGCCCAAAATTTTTGTGGGGGGTTTTCTCATGGAGTGGCACCAATCTAGGGGGGGTCACATGCAAATTTTAAAAGTCACTTTTTTAGGACCACCCTAATGTGCACGCGTTTCGAGAGTTTTTTTAAACCCTAGCGTAACGTTGCGCCAACACCTCTATAAGTTCGATTGATTAATAGGTGTTGGTTGCAGCCTTTCGTCAGCACAGAAGACTCCTCCATACTTCGAAGGGGAAAGAGGTTCGGAGAAATGAGCCGAGAGAGAAGCAGAAAACACACGAGGAGAAATTTTCGAAGGGGTTATGCGTCGAATAGAAATAAAGGTTTAATTGAGACACGCCCAAGTTCTAATGCAGAACGTATGCGACGAATATATATCTCGTACATGAAGAATTACATTTATACGAGTGAGGTTTCAGTTCGATAGCTGATTTTCGTGCTTCGTTTTTGAAGGCACAATAGCCTTATAGAAATTTTCAGATATGAAAAATTACATTGAGTATTTTTTTCCCTTCGCCTAGTCGTAGTCACCTTCAAAGTCGGAGTGACTAATGCGAGGTATTTGAATTGGACGAGATGCTCGTACGGCTGCGATTGTTTATGGAATATTATAAATTGAATGGGTGGATTGAATGTGTTGCGAGTCGAAGCTGGCTGATTCGAATCAAGTGGTTATCTGTTGGCTCGGCAGTCGACCGCCTAATAGTGCCACCCTCCGAGTTGGCGCGCAGTTTACCATAATAGATAAGTATCTGTTTTTATCATAGCAGCTTTCGCGTGTATACTTTCGTACCCTATTTTTTGCGACAATGTTGCAAATTTGTTTCCGGGGCGATTTCAATTTCGGAAATCGTAATTCGTTATCGCGATTGTAATTTCTTCTCGTGGCGGGAGTACAGATGCGTTAATGTGTTAATATTAAATAGTATTACGAGTACATCTGCGAATTGATGACCTTTTTCTATTCCCGTAGTGAAAAATCAGTTCGAAATGTAAATCAAATAGACGAAGAATTTCGTCCCGTGTTAACCGGCGAGTTAATTCGATTAGCGTTGAAAAACACAGCAGCTCGAGGGCATCATGCGAGGCGGGAAAAAAAATGAGATTTTGGAACCCCTTTCGGAGCGAATCTCTCTCTCTCTCTCTCTCTCTCTGGCGAATTACAATTATCGCATCGCCACGGTTAGTATCGTGTCTGATGGTTTGATATTTCTTATGTCTTTTCATCATCCCCTTTTATGATGTTTTCGTTGTGTGTTTTCGCCTCGACCCCGCCCCCCCTCCCCCAGTTGTACTTAATGACGTGACGGACGTCGACGCCGCGCCGGGTATAGTTTTATCTTTTCTAATATGCAAAATACATCATCGGTTTTATGTTCTTGGCGTTTCAGCTTAAAAACGTTTATACCCGTCGTTCTCGCGTAGCCACCGTGCTTTTCAAGACCATTTTACGTCGCATTGATTTTCTTCCCCTTAAGTCCGGCTAGATGCAGTTTTCCACCCCCAGTTGGATACGTGTTCGGTGGTGGTGTTGTGTCGTGTTTTTAGCCAAACGTACCCTAATGACCAGCGTGGTATTAAAAGGATTATTTCTGCGAAGGTTTATAGTGTATCGTTTGGGTGGCTTGGAAGGATTAAAGAGGGATTTTTCAAGAGTGTGGGGCAGTTTCCTACTGTTGGAAACTTTCTCGTAATTTTTTTTTTTTTTTCAAATTATTTATTCCTCAGGTTGTTCACGAAGAGGAAATAAAAAACTGAAAAAATGCTGATTTTGTGCCAGCTCCAACCTTGAAAAATCAAAAAGAGGGTGGGGCAGAGTGGGGATGATGTTTTGGTTCCTTTACATAATCTTCCTCGAACAAAGGTTGACCATGATGGGAAGAAAATGCCCAAAATTTTACACCCCCCAGAGCGAGTATTTTCTGTAAGAGGGTCAAGACTTTTTTTCGAGTTAAATTTAAGAAGGGCAGAGAAACCGCAATCTTTCCAAATTTTTGGACTATTAGGTGTTCACTGGTGAGTTGAGACTTGAAAATGCTCAAAAATAAATTTCAGCTCCCTTCAGGTCGAGAGGGCTGGGCCAGGAAAATTTTTTGTACTTTTTGAATAAGATTCTGTTGTGAGAAGCCCTGGCTCAGCTCCTCTAGGTTTCCGGAAGCTTGAAAAAAATTCAGAGCGTTTCCAGCTTACCATCAGATGCAGATTTGAGTTGAGGCGAAGTCAAAGCAATTTTTTTATTTCATAAAAAATATAGGCTCGAGAAGGTCGTACTTCCCACGAGAACGCGGTGGAAAATAGGACATTCCTGTGCGGATTCGTGGGTGGTCAATGCGAAAAATAGTCCTATAATTTTCTAAAAAAAATCTGGAGTTCCTTGAACCGTCTAGAATCAGTCTGAGGAAACGCGGAATTTTTATCCAATTTTGGGAAAGAACCAAAAAATTAGGGGCGATAAACACCCCCTAAAATTCTTGCGTTGATACAAATTTTTTCTTACATTTTGGTTTTGGGACGAAGTCTCTCTCGAGAGCCGAAACACCGTAATCAGCGAGAAACAAGGACAGGTCAACGCGAACGCACATTCTACTTTACCCTTGCCCCTGCACCGTACTCGCACGTACAAATTATAGTAAGTCGGAGGACGCACCGCAAAGGCAAAAGCAAAGGGTGTGACAGAAACTGGCATAAGAGAGTTGTGTGCGAGTAAACAACGGCGAGAAGGCTTGTATAACAAATATTGAATTGAAGCTCGCCTTTGTACATTTAGAGAAGGGATCTTCATTGTGGTATACATATATGTACAAGTGGGACGAAGAAGTGGTGGCTCGGCGCTTAGGTACTTTCGCTTTGGACGTGCGCTTGTGTGTGAGTGTGAATGAGTGAGAGAGAGAAACGCGCTGGAGACGTTCGGTGATCGTATACAGAATGAGACGAAATGATCGGTGGGGGGTTCGGTTATTGCATATCCCACGTATAAATTTTATATTACTCTCTAGTCGAGCGCACTAACAATAATAATAATAATAATCATTAAAATAATAACGATATATATACGCTGGATGATGGGCGAAGGGATGACGAAGCCGGAGCCACACCACCAGAGCACCCATTGAACAGGCGGCAGGCGGTGTATACTCATAC
Source organism: Paracoccus marginatus (assembly GCA_900065295.1). NCBI lineage: Eukaryota > Metazoa > Arthropoda > Insecta > Hemiptera > Pseudococcidae > Paracoccus > Paracoccus marginatus. Next base: position 3,193 of record FIZT01007831.1, read on the forward strand.
AAACGCGTGCATATTTACTGGATGAGAGTTGCGAAGGGGGGAACGTGTTCGTCGTGTAATGGCCTTTGTGCCCGTGTTGAAAACATTTAGTCGCCGTCGATGTAGCTGGCGTTTTTTTTCTTCCACAGCCGGTAATTTTCAACTTGAAAGAGTGACGCGAGGAGTTGTGGCGGGGATGGTGTTTGAAAAAGACGAAAGAAAAAAGTTAGACTTTGAAAAAGTTGTCTGAACCACCTCATCTCGTTCACGCACCTTGTTCGAGAGTCGACAACGCAGAAAACAATACGTCTTCGTTTGTACAAAAAGTGCACACCTATAGTATACTTGTACCTAAGACCCCGAAGCGACGAAAAACTTCTTCGCGGTGTACCCTTTTCTCCCCCGATCGTTGTGTGCCACGGCTCATTTGTACGTGTAGTTTGCACTTCTAAACTGTTCAGGTGTGTCGTTTTTCAAGAGTGCACCCCCAGCTTACTTTACCTTGTACCTACAACATTACGAAAACTCATATTATTCATTTTTGTTTCCTTGTTTCGAGCTTTTCGTCGAATTATGTATCTTGACATTTTTTTTTTCACGTCGAGTTGGTGAGTTGGTAAGTTGGTATCCTCGATATTATTGCAATTTCTGCTGAGGAAATGGCGGGAAGGGATGTGGTACTTGGGCAAAATTTGTTGTTGTCGTACCCTTCTTCCTGCGCATCCCTATTGTCGGGCAACTTTTTGCAGCTCTTTCCCTCTGCCGTTTTGTTCGTCTATACCATAAACGTCGATGTTTAACTAAGAAATTAGTTTTCCAGCTTGGCGAAAGTTCGCGTCTCTTTTCCGCAATTACCAAGTCGTCGCAGTTTTCTGCTTCACTGCTCGGTATCGTTTCAAAAAGGGTACTTGTCGAAGAAATATACTTGACGGAGTTTCGTCGCGCCGTTTGCTCGGCATGAAGAGGGAGGAGAACTTCGCATTGTCGGTGCGGATTTTATTTTTTTCGAGGTCTTGCGTAAATGATTGATTGTTTTGGTTTGGCCGAGTGTTTGTTTGAAAACAAAGAGCGTGCGAGTGTGAAGTGCTTTGTGAAGTGCCAATTTGATTGAAAATTCATCTAAAAGGAAAGGGCATACCCGGTTAAGTACGTATGGTGTTTTGGCCTTGGAAACCGATCTTGACCACTCCTACCCCAAAAGGTCAACCATGATGAGGAAAAATTTTGAACCCCCTAGCGCAAGTATTTTGAGGGGAGGGGCTAAAATATATATTTTTCTTGATTTTTTCATTTTTCGTCAAATGTAGGGGAAAATTTTGCGGTTTTTTTTTTTAGATCGATTCTAGAAGATGAGAAGAACAAACTGATTTTTCAAATTTTTTTTGGACAGTTTTTTACTGAGTTATGGCGTTTGAAAAATTTTGAGTCGTTATTTTGAAAAAATGGTCATAGCAACAATAGGATTTTTTGCCAAAAAGTGTGCTATTTATCCCTAAATATATCATAAAAGTTTCAAAAATTTTGGAGTGGTGGAACATCGTCAAAAATGATGAAAACTGACCACCCATAAAATTGAGCCCGTACAGATATGTCATATTTTCCACGAATCTGTAAAAATTACAGCAGAGAAATTTAAAAATGCTCCGATTTCGTTCAAACTTGAGTGAGGTGTTACTGATGCCTTGAGAATGTCCCCCCAAAAAATTCAACTCCCTGCGAGTACAGGGGGCGGCCCCCCGGAGTCGCAGGGACTGAAATTTTTTTTGAGACATTCTGAACTCATCAGTAACCCCTCGCTTGAGTTTGAACGAAATCGGAGCATTTTTCAATTTCTTTGTAATTTTTATGTATGTGTAAAAATCATGGGCCCGTAAACGCCGTACTTCCCACGAAAGCATCGTGGAAAATATGACATATCTGTACGGGTTCAATTTTATGGGTGGTCAGTTTTCATTATATCGATTCAGAAGATTTGTTGGTTGATTTATTCAAAGTCAAAAACTTCTTCGATTTTGTTTCGAATTCGACAAAAATTGATCATCGACAAAAAATTGATCGATTTCCTTAAAATCAAAAAAAAGATTCACAAAAATCGAATAATTTTATCGATTTTTTGCTAATTGAAAAATTGGTCGATTAGCGATATTAGAATGAAAATCGATTTTATAAAAATCGATTAACTCGAGTCGATCTATCAAAATGAAAAATTTAATCGATAAAATGCCCTGGACTGACCGCAACAAACACCCGATTCAGCCTATGGTCATGGTCAATTGTAAGCCCCTTCCATGTAGATCTCTCGTCATCTGCTCGATCCTCTGATCAAGTATATTGTAAGTGCAATTACAACCATGGCGGCGGGAGGAAAAACGCATACGCGCAACGGGGCCAACAGTTGCAACGGTAATAAACGTCCGCGTCCGGCGGTTCGGTTCAAATAATAAAAAATAGTAATAACAATGATAATAATGACGGTGATGATGATGGTCTGGTGGTAATTACGTAAGATCTCGAAACTCTTCGGTAGCATTTGGTGTTACTGCGCGTGTTGTTTTGTTTGCTTTCTCTCTCTCCGCGGACGTGTTATGTCCATCGCTGATGTCGATACTCCTTCAACTATAGGGCTTTGGCAATTGGCACCCTCCTCATCCACTTACAGCTATCGCGGAAGAGCAAACAAAACTCGAACCCCAGGTTCCCACCGCTGGGATCTGGGACCCTGGTTGAAATTCTGTACGCAACGAATTCCAATTCGCTCATCCATAGACTCTCGTGTCTCGTTTTTCAGTCCAATCTTCGGCATAATTATCGCACCGGGCGCGGGGCACGTTTTCTGAGCAGACTACAAAGTCGTAATGGGTGCATTTGCAGCGGGGCTTAGACTTCTGCTACCGAGACAGACTAGACGCCGACCGACACACCAGCTGTACGCATTCACGAGTGCAGAACGAAGGTAAATGAAAAAGTCACCAAACTGGTTACCACCGCTGGCGCAGGTACCCACGTTCGCGCGCCCAACCTACCACAACTTATCTCGACCCGTTAATCGCTAATTTCTTCATCTCGTCGAATAATTACATTTACACGTCTTCACGACACGACCGGCACGCGCCCGATCACCTGTGCCTTGCGCCGGGCTGGCGGTGCCGGTCGTCTCAATCATTCCGTCTCCTCTCTTCTCGTACGTATACAAATATTCGTGCAGCGCCAAATTTCATACATTTCCTGCCTCTCATTCGCGAATAGCTACCGAAAAAAAAAACACTCGTACGCGTAAACCGATTGGAAAACCAGTTCCCATATGTCTGGCATGGTACAGTCGTCGGCGCTGCTTTTACTAATTGAAAAATCACCTCGAGCTGTATACGTATCCGCTGCTTATTAAATATGATAAAATGCATTCAGCGTCGCCGTCGACTGCAATATTGCACCGAGACGTATCGAAAAATCCGGTCGTAATTAAAATATTATTAATGGGGCCGGGCTGGTGACTGCTTTTTCATTTTCCATCGTTTTGATACCTAGTTGAGTTATTTATCCTGAGCTGCTGCCATCATACTCGGTTCCTTTTTTATTTTTCACCTTCTTCCACTCTTGAAATCGCTTCGCCGATGTTAATTTACGACCTTTTCGATGAAAATTATTACTCTGCGATCGAATCGACTCAAATCACTTTTTTTTTGCTTTGTTTTTAATTTTCAATTTTTTCCCCGTTTTACCAACTAGTGAGCGATACACAAGTCGACCGCGCGATTGCGGCCTAAACAGCCGGGCAGAGTTTGCGAGGAGGTGCGAAGCGAGCACGCGAATATAAAATTCTTTCTCACCATATTACCTGTATTATATTGTACGAGCGGGTGCGCGCGTTCCACGACGCTTTATAGAAAATTCAAAGGAAAAATCTGAATTATTAATACGACGAGTAGCAATTACGACGCGATCGAGCCAATCGGCTAAATAATTCAACCGGCCGGTAAATTATTTACCCATCGTACGGCGCGATAGTAATTACCGGTAAATGAGAATACCGTGTAACGGAATTATAAGGCGAGCCCCTCCAATATACGTGTACGTTGTGATTCGATCATACGTACGAAGACCTAAAAAGTTATATTTTTACCTGTAACAGATGATAGACGAGGAGAAAGGGGTCTGGGGTTTATATCTTGAGACTTTCACAATTTAAAAACCAAACTCAACCGGTTAGTTTCGAATTTCAGCAAAAGAGGAATCTTATTGGTTTTTCCGAAGGCTTAGGTACATATATGTGCCACTTTTGATAAAAATTTGAAAAAATTCTAAATAGTGTAAAATAGACTAGAAAATGTAATTTTTTTGCCGACTTTGAATCGATGCCCTTTCCAGGGGGATTTAGAATGTTCAAGGTCAAATTCAAGGTCATTTCTGCGATGAGAAAAATCTGAAAAATTTCACTGTAGTCCTCTCTTGTATTCCTATTTCCTACCTACGTGCCAAGTTTGAAAAAATCGGCTGAGAACTCGCAGGGATCGTGAGATTTTTAGCTTGAAAATCGTGTATTTTGGGGCCTCAGCCCCGAGAGGTGCGGTAAAAATTCGCTTCCAAGCTCTAAAATTTTTGAAAAAGTTTTACCAAGGGCTAAATGACTCCCTTATACCATGCTGGAGTCTTCGTTTATTCTGTAAAATTTCGATGAATCGACCGACTTTTGTGAGTTTTTGTTAATCGATCAAGTCATTCGATAGTGTTTTTTCGTTGTAAATAGACCGATTGTCCTCGAAATCGAAAGTCAAGTCGAAATGTTCGCTGAAATTCATTTCATTGAATTTTTCTCATCTCCCGAACGGTGGAAATTATTGATTTATCGAATTCCAAATTTTTCATTTTTCTCAAAAATCAAAAAATCACTCGATTTATTTCAAAATGAAAACTATCGATCGAATTATTATCATGAATCGTAATTCTTATTTTTTTGTTTTTCTTGGAAATCGAGAATACCCACTTACCCGGAAAAACATCGAAATTGAAAAATCGATCGATTATCGAAATCATTAGAAATCGTGTTTTCTGAAAAATCAAAAAATGAATCAATTCATTAGAATCGGAAGTCGAGTCAATAAATTGACTAAAATTCATTTTATCAATTTTTTTCCGAACCATGGAAATCGTCGATTTATCATATTTCAAATTTTTTTCATTTTTCTCGAAAATTGAAAAATTACTCGATTTATTTCGAAATGAAAAAATAACGGTGGATTTACCAAATTCTTATTCTTTGGGGATTTTTCTCATAAATGGAGAAATCATTTCACCCCCCCCCCCAAAGGGGTGAAAGATTGTTCCATTTTTCGGATCCAGTGCGACGATTTATGATAAAATGTCGATTTTTCTAAAAATGAAAAATATAGGTGCTTACCTAGGTGTAAAAATTTGCCAATTTATCGAAAATTATTTGTATAATGATCAACGTTTCAGAAGTCGTAATATTCGCATTCTGCTCAAGTTCGCATGCCACTTTTTATTGCATCTAAATCCAAGAGCACCTTGGAATGCACTTCAATACGAAATAATGTGTACTTACTTCATCGAGAGAATATGCGAACACGTAGGTTAGGTAGTTATACCGTAATAATTACACCGCGTCATCGTTTCGGTGGTAAATGAATTTTTGAAATCTTAGGCCAGCTAGGTAGGTAGATGCGCGCGCATGCAATTTGATCGTCTCTGCTCGTATTTGCCAGTCTGCTTAGAGCTCGCGTTTTACATATCTTGCTGTAATAATTTCTTGTCATGAATCATGATTTTATCTGCTCTGCTTACCTCGAATGCTGAGACGACACACAGTAAACATAAAAATGAATTTTTTCTTACGAGTTTCTTCAACTTCATGAGTTCATTATGTTCGTCGAGTAATGAATATCCGCCAATGTGTGGCGTGTGCGTACCTTTACGTACACGTACATATGTTTTACCGCAAATTTTTTCTGTAATTAGCGCGTATGGTGCTTCTAAGGAGAGTAGACGAAGACATAACCTCGTATACATGAGTATAACTTGCCTACCACCCACATAGCTCGCATAATAGTTGAAATATTGTACGTACGTCCAATATTTTTTGAGGTGTTGCCGTTTGAGTTGTGCTGGCGTTACGCGTCATTGTCGTATCATCTCGATCGTGTGAAGTACACACTACACACGACACAAGCACGACACCGCCGTTGATTGCCAAGCCAGCGAGCTACATCGTTTAAAACAGGCGATAAGATCAAACCTCGTGACACGTACCTTAAAAAACACACCTTTCGACTCTTCCAATACCTGCGCACTTTCTCTTCTTTCCACCCTTCTTTAAAAAATGTTTTAAAAAAAAGCGAAAATCCCCATGTACCGGAACGAGCCGTGAGACGCCAGTGTAGATTTCAATTCGCATATTGAGTGACGTCTTGGTCGTCTCGTACGCGTATAATAATTAAAACACGGCCACGGTAGCCGGACAACCTTGACTTTGGGCAAGGCTCGGCGAATCGTACATCTGTGCTGTGGGCCAGCGCACAGCTCTCGCAAAATCGTCGATATTTCGTTCGTTCAACTTCACCGCGACGCGACGCCCGGCCGTCGACGACGAGTTCTACCGCATGTTACGCTGCGCCTTCGTGCCTGTACCTCTGCCTCTACCTGCCATCATCGCGTCGCTTCTTATCATGCCATCGCTAACACACTGTAAAACACATTGGCTATGACGTAGTGGCTTAAGCTCTCTTCAATGAAAATTACGTACGCAGGTATTTAATGCACGCGGTGGCGGTATTCGTACATATGTAGGTAGTAGGTACGTGGAGCGAGCGAGCGAGCGCATCGAGTCAAATACCGAGCCGTATATTTGGCGGAACATTGTTGGTAATAATGGCAGAAAATTTCATAACAGCGGTACTCGAACCAGTGTACATAATCGAGTCAATATAAGATAACAGAAGAGTACCTATTAATAATCGCGTATTTTTGATGTTAGAAATCGACACCGTCGAGTCTACGCCCGCTGGTCTTTGTACTATCGTACTGAACGTGGTGGAAGTTTTTATACCCTTTGGCGAGCTCGTGTGGTGGAGAATTAATCCACCCGCGAGCAGCTTATGTATATATGTACGTACGTCTACATTGTAAGTACGTGCTTCGATGTGTGTAGAAGTAAGTAGATGCAGAGTGTACACAACCGTATAGAGTCTCGCGTATCGATGAATCATTGCATATAAATCGTCTATAATTACCAATACTAATAAACGACCGGAAATTTTCGTTTCGATATTTTTATCTAATCAGCTATACCCAGCAAAATGGTTAAAAATTAACTTCGATATACGTAATTATTTTATCAGCATCTCGTATCGCAATTCTGAAAATTTTATATTTCGATAACATTTCCTCCAAGAAGAAAATATTACTTACAGAAGTTACAGAATCGAGAACCACCATCTTCGTCAAGGCTTCTCCTCCTCTTCTCCTTCGGTGCAGTGGCACGTTTACGAAACCCTACGCAAGACCATCTACTGCACCGTCGAAAGAAAATTCTTGCCGATAAAGAAGCCACCCTCTGGTCACTGATGCTCTCTTCGCGACAACGCTGACGATGTCTCACTTGAAAAGATTCCTGTATAATTATGGCTCGTCGAAGGAAAAAGGGTTCGGAGAGGACGGAGACTCGAGAGACGAGACGAGTACTTGTACCCTCGTCGCGTCGACGTTTAAAAAAAAAAACCGTAACCGACTGGGCATTATTTTACCCCTTTTTGCGGCGACGATGCGATGTGCTGGTGTTTTTAACGCATCGCCGCGCCGCTCCTTTCATTATTTCCACCCCTTGGCTGTCTCCTTGTGTGCTCGCTTGTGCGAAGGATCTGTCTGTCGTCGACATAAAAATACTCGCGTATTTCTACGTAGATTCGTGTAATTTCTCATCTTCGTGTTAGGTACGTAGCCTACGTACAGTCATACATATCGTATGGGTCTTTCTATCTGCGAAGGCTGAACAATACAGGCGGCGTGTACTGTGCAGTACCGCCACTTTTCGCACACCCAAAAACAAAAGCTCTAGCTCGTTTCTGCGTGCCGCGTCCCTCGTCTGGTCTCGCGTTCATCACTCGAGAAAAGCACGTCTGTTTCTCCTTCTGCCCCACTCACTCTACGCCAGCAATCTGACAAATGCACAGATCTCTGTGTGGAGTGCATTCTTTATAATTAATACACACGTTCTGTGGCTCTTATTCGTACGTATACGTACACATATATGTATAAGTTTGCATTCGTCAGTGCGCCTCGCTCAGTCTACAAACTAAAATGCGGCGAATGAAAGCGAAAAAAAAAACCCGCAGCCTTAAAATATTGGACCCTTTGAAAGAGAGAACTTAGTCTGATAACTTGGATTTTTGGCGAGAAAAAAGAACAAGAGAGGGAAAATTATTGCGAGAAAGTTGAGAAGAAGCTGGTCGTGTCGTGAGTTGTCATTCGAGCTGTGATTACTATTAATATATTCTCATTCTATTTTAGTTTAGCGGTACTCCTTTCTTCCTTTATAGCCCCTATATCGTGCTGGATTTTGCAGTACCTACGCGAAACGTATCGATTATTCATCACCACGCATTATTCTGAACATTGAACCCTTCGTTTCATCTTTTAGCTTACTTCATTTACTTTGTGAAAGAGCATCTCGGTGTAATTATTTTTATTTTGAATTAATTTTTGTGCGAATGGTCGTGAAGCTCGTCGTCTTGGTGTGGGGAAAGAGATGAATGGGATTTTGGTCACGATTTTTCAACAGGAAAATCTTTGGAAATTTTTGCTCAAAAACCATAATTTTGTACAATAAATCTTGATTCTTACACCCAATCATGATTCTGACAAAAATCTTTGAATTTTATTTGAAATTACGATTTTTTCTCAAAAATCATGATTTTGCACACAGTCACGATTCTGGCAAAACTCTTCAATTTCATCTGAAATCATGATTTCTGCTTAAGATTCATGATTTTGCATAACATCATAATTCTGGTAGAAAAAATCTACAATTTTATTATAAATCATGATTTTTGTTCAAGAATTGGGCTTCTTGCTCAAATTGTGATTTTTGCACGAAATCATGATTCTGGCGCAAATTCGCCATTTTTTTCCAGAAATCACAATTTTTGCTCAAAATCGTGTTCATTCTGGGTATCATTCTTTGATTTCATTATAAAACGATTTTTGCTCACGAATCATGATTTTTGCTGAAATCCGATTTTGGCTCATGAATCATGATTTTAGGTTTCTTTTCTACAGTAATCTTGATTTTGTGATGAATTGTTATTTCCACCAAAAGTACTCTGATTGTATGAGGCAGCAATTTTTGATCAGAAATCATGATTTTTATGCGATAAATATTGATTTTATTGTAATTTTATAAGTCGTGTTTCTTGTGCGGAAACCGTGCTATTGTATGAGAAATTCTTGGTTTTTGCTCTAAAATCATGATTTTGTGACGATTTGTGATTTTTCGCTCTGAAATCATAATTTTGTGACAAATTGTGATTTTCGAGCAAAAATCGTAATTTTATGAAAATTCACGATTGGTACCTAGGTATCCTAATACAGCTTCGGTATTGATGAATCGTGATTTTTATGAAAAGTTTCAACCATCTCATTAGTAATCGTGATTTTCGCTCAAGAATCGTGATTTTTGCACGAAACCATGATTTTGATTTTGTTCTCCAAAAATCAAGATTTTGAGACAAATTCTGATTTTTACCAAAACTTCCCAGATTTTTCGGAAATTTATGGTTTTTGCTCAGGAATCATGATTTTGTAATGAGAATCGTGATTTTATAAAAATTCCTGATTTTGACTGAAATCGTGATAAACTGTGATTTTTGCCAAAAAAAAATCATAATTTTATCATGAGGCACAAATTGTTGTGAGTTGTCGTTTGCTTGAAAAATTCTCATGATTCTGCACTTATTCTCCATTGAAAAAAGAGTCATGATTTGTGATTTTTGTTCAGAACTCGTAATTTCTTGAAGAGTCGTGACTGTTTGATTATTCTTGATTCTGATCATGAAGTATGATAAATCTTGATTTCAGCTCCAAAATCACAATTTTTGTTATAAATCTTGGTGTTTTCCCGCAAGTTATTTTTTTATTTGCGCGATTTCCAACTTTTGCGTGTACAATCATGATTTCTTCCTAATAATCCCTGATGATATTGCAATTAATAATTATTTATGATTTTCACCAAAAAAGGTTTATATTTTACATTTCATGCAAGAAATCCAAATTTTTGCTACTGAATCTCGTTTTTGGGTTAATGTTGCTGATTTCCTCTTCGATGACGAATTTCGACTCTTGAGCAAATAATCGTGGCATTGCTATAATTTTTAATTTAGAGGCGAATGACCCTGCTTTCTATACCAAATTACCGACGCTGAAATCATAATTTTATGCCCATTTCATTAAATTTTATTTCAACGGTTTTTAATCAACGACAGAGACACCGAGTTCACAGTTCACATACTGCTTTGAAGCGTTGAAAAAATGGAAACCTTTTGATACCTCCGTTCCATATCATACACGAATGTATGACACATCGTCTTTATCAAACCCACAACCGGCGTAATAAAAAATATAACGTATGTATTACACGTTAGCGAATCGGCTGTTAAATTCATCTTTCGTCAAGTAATCTTTCACTTAACCGATCGTGCCAAAAAAATGTGCATTTTGTGGATCGAATTCGGCGAGATGGCAGAATCAATTACTTACTCATTTTCGACGTTTATGGCTCATCAAAAAGTATCGTATGTGGTTGGTGTTTTTTTTTCTCGTACACACCCGGACCCACCCATTGCTTTACATCTGATGATGCTTCGATGTCATCGTCTCGGTTATTTGTGGCGATTTATACGCGGAAGACATGCCTAATTGTGTGTTGGAAGAGAGATGGAAATTTGCGATAAGTGACACCTTTCTCTCTATGTATCTAGCCTACCTTCAGTGTACACCCAGTAGCGGACCCAGCCAGCGAGTTACCGAGGAAATCTCGATGGGCCACGACGTATTTGGGCCGTTTTTTTGAGTGAAATTTATTTGGCATATTCCTTTAGATTAATTTATAGCAAATTTAGGACTATTCCATTCAAATTAACTTCAAAACCATCGATCAAAATTTAGAACTCGATAAAATAACGTTTTTTTCTTATTCTTTGATCCGGCCCTGTCTAAGACTCGATGTGGCGTGTGGTAAATTTTCGGCTGTACGCAGTCATTTAGGTGTCGACGACTAATTACATGTTACGTACGTGGGTGTATAATTATAATATGTGTCACCAAATGATCGCGATGTACTATACTCTCTCCTTATTATTTTATTTACTATGTACGTACGTACGTACGTATAGAAAGTTGACGGTGTACGCGGACCGAAAGGTGTCAACGGATATGATCAAGGCTATTAGCGTTCGAAGAATTGTAAAATAGCGTAACCCGACTGGTCGAACTATGACCCTTTAAATATTGGACGACATTGAATAAACCGTATTTCATTTGCAATTAAAACAAATTCTGAAAAAAGAAAATACTAGTACGTACTAAGGTGAGAACCGCGAAGAGAAATGCAAGGTTAAAAGTATAGGATAGAAATTCGACGAAAACGATTTGGAAAAAATTTATTTATGAATTATACGTATTAGTACATATATGAAGCTTATCCTATGATACCGACCGCAACGACCAACTACAGCATGAGCTGTACGATGCGACGCAGCAGCGTTCGTTCGTTGGTTGAGCAAACAGAAATAGTAATGTTTAAAAAAGTAAATATTACAACCGGATGCTCAAGCTCTGAGAGAGAGGAAACGTACCCAACCCAAAGTACACACTGGCTCGCATTCTTTTTACAATAAAATACTATATAATATATAAAAATAACAACTACGTGTACGGTCGTCGATGTTGTCGTCAGATAGTAGTCGAGCCCAAGCCCAGGAAAAAGCAATGGTATACCATATAAGAAGAGATACGAAGTGTATATGAGAAGGAGGTACGTTTAGGTAGCATTTTATCACATGTACATACATAATTTATATATATTTTTATATACTGACGATATAGTATGTAGAGGAATATGCATATTGTACATGAAAGGGCAGTACTGCAATTGCGCCAGAAGTACGTGCAATTGCGCCTATGGTCAAAAATCACCATACCTGCAGTTGCGCCAGTTGGAGCAATGACGATGTGGGTAGTTGCGCCGGATTTGAAAAGGTAATAATATTATGCAGTTGCGCCAAGAAAAGAACGAATCTCTCCTTCAATCGCATGTCTTTATTCGTAATATTTGAGAGGTAAAAATACAAAAATCCTCAAAAGCAGGGGTGAAGCCCTGAAAATTTTTTTTCGGGTTTCGGGTCTTGGGCTTTCAATTTGAAAATTTATCAGGTCTCAGCCTTGGATTGGGGCTTAAAAATTTTGCGTTTTGGTTTCAAGGCTCGGGGCTCGAATAAAATTTTCGGGCTTTTCAGGGCTTTTCGAGGCTTACATTTTTGATGAGGAATTCTGAACAAAATGGAAAAAAATTCAAATACCCCTCTCCATCTAAAATGACACTCAAGGGACGGGCAATGTAATTTTACACTTTTATTCCATTTTCCATTACGTGAAAAAATGTTGGCAAATA
>FIZT01007846.1:0-14410 GCA_900065295.1 Paracoccus marginatus
GTGGGAACATTGCTTTTTCTAAATCAGTAATTAGTGCCCTTTCCAAAAATGCAATGTTCCCACATTCCTCGAAAAGTAGTCGCGGCGTCGAAATTTAACTTTCGGAGGCCCCCCAGGGGGTGAGCCCACTGACTGAGGCTTGGGAATATTGTATTTATGAGACGAGGGGGTCCGTGAATACCTTAAATCAACGAAATTTTTAAGTCCCCCAACAAAACATTTTTTTTGAACGATAATCGGGTATAGAATATAGACTATTATTTTTTTTCGTAGTTGCACTCCTGAAAGGGGGTACCAAAATCGCCATTAAAAACCTTAGAATGCCTATTTGACCTTGAAAAAATGTTGAAAATATTCCATAAAAATATGTAGTCCTCAACAGTGTCCAACATCTTTGTAGATAAGTTTGAAAAATTTCGATTGAAAATTACGAAAAATGAATATGTATTTCAAACGAAAATCGACATTTCACCCTCTAAGAGGGGTTAAGAGAGAGGTAGGGAGCTGAAAATTTTGTCAAGCAGGTTTTAGACCATAAAGACCAACTTCCGATAGAAAATTTCAAAATTCGTTCTCAGGGTCAATTCATCATGGTTTATTATACCTTTTCGAGGAAATTTTTTTTTTAAATACCAATTTTTCCCAGTGCTTTTTCCAATTTTACGATAGGTATTTTAGACCCTTCAGGCTCTTCAAAGGTCATTTCAACTGAACAGAACGGATCAAAGTTGAATTTGTTTAAGACCAGATTTTCTTCCATTAGAAGGATCGATTTTTTGAAAACAGACCGAAGGGTGTGGGGATCAAATACCTCCAACATCTTTTCATAATCCTCGACGTAGATTTTAATAAATGATATTTTTAATTCGAGCGGTGCAACAACGTTCGAAAATTTATCATTATTAATAGAGCAACGGCACACGTCGTTTACGATAAGGTAAATTAAGATAAAGCTATTAGCTTTGTTGTCGGCGAGTAATTTGTATCTCATGCAAGTATTCATCGTGTTCAATGTTCATCTTTCGAAGACATTGTACGTAGAAACACAGCAAAAATAATTATCGTCATATATCTTGATGAAATAAATTTGCTTTTAACCTTTTATCAGCTTATTTGCATAATTCAATCTGCCCCCGAGGAGGTGCGTATGTCTACCTATATGTGCTACCCGCCGCTACTACCTACGAGTGAGAAAGAAGAGCCTTGTATTTTGAGTGGAAATTTTTTACGACGTTTAAAGTACCATTTTCGAGTCGATAATTTTATTTGTGGTGTATATTTTTTTATTGCACCTTAACAAATATACGCGGGTAATTTTGCTTTTAACTTTAATAGAATGTAACTGCAGAGTAAACTCGTACGTAGGAAAATTCCTTCCTATATAAGAGCGATAACGGGTGCTTTTCAAAAAATGTACTTCCTTTCGTCACGTTCACGCATCACTTCTTTTAAAGTGTTTCCTTTTTTTCCTTCCTCTTTTTTCCAGCCAGTACGACTGTACGAATGTGCGCCAGGTTCGATATATTTTCGTCTCGAATACCGTTTTAATTACTTATTTACGTGTTTTTAGTTCGTTACGGATTATGGAATGGTAATTATGAACACTGTGAGATGATTAATTAAGAATTTTGAAGGTAGGTATGTTTTAAGTTATGGGTTTTTGAGAGACAGAGACAGAGAGAGGAAAAGAAGGACTAAGGGACTGTAAAGTTTTTAGCAATGATTTCAAAATGACTCGCAAAATTTAAATTTTCAATTCAGAAAAATTAATTAAGATGCTCAACTGCTCATCGTGCATCCGTTTAAGATAATATTTCACCCTAATTTCTAGATATGATTTTTTTCCATTGCAGACGCCTCTAGCGATAAGAAAATCAACACACCGATCAATCAAAACCTAATAATAGTACCGCCAGGTAAGCTACATAAATACGATCCATCGTCGATAAAAATTACTCACTCGAACCTCGATCGTAATAATTTCTCAATTTGCAGACGATAATCTACCGAAATTCGTAACTCCGGTGCAAAATACGACGGTAACAGTCGGCCATAACGCTCTATTAGCGTGCATCGTGGATAACCTGCAAACGTACAAGGTTTACCATCTGTTTAATTTCATTAAATCGTATTAACACATATATCTTATAACGTAATACGACATCTTTGCTGAACGCGATCTGCCCCCTTACCTCGGTCTTAAAAACAATGCGACCTGCATACGAAAATTTTTCTTCCAACCCCGAAGGCGTCAATTACTCCAGCAACGCAGATAGGACTCTAAAGCTTCAGTCACATACATTATTCGAGAATAGTTTGTTTATTTGGCGAACGATACGGTTTGTCTGCTGCGGTGCTTTTTCTATAAAATATGAACACAGATAAATCATAAAAAAAAAAAGAAAAGGAAAAAGAAAAGGAGGAAAAAAGTAAGATGCGGTATTCCCTTGAAGAATAGCATCGGGCATGTCTTAATCGGGCATACTTGTCACGTAGAACAGGTTAGCGCTAATAAAGTCTACATTCTGTGCACGCTCGGGGAGTAACCACGACTTTTCCGATTCCCTTTACTAACAAGTAGATTTCCGAATAAAACCTCGGATAGGATCTTCTCTTTCATTTACACATTTAGAAAGCAAAATCACACAGTTCAACGGGAAAATTAAATTTCTTTGTTTCTTTTAACGTTCGCCCATTTCCAATATAACTTTTACGTGAAAATATCGCGAATTACCGAAATTCGCGGTATCGGAAAAATTTAATCTGAATCGGGGCCGAAGGTTTTCTTTCTTCTTTTTTTTTTATCTTCGTTCTTTTATCGGGCTCGATTGTTAGCTTCTAAACTACTACTTTTTTCATCGGTTAATTTGATGGCCGATTTTTAACGCAGCTGTGTTTATCTGCAATGATGTTCCGATGTAGGAGAGAACGTACTTGATAATTTGTAAAATTGGAACGCTGCGTCGGATTCTTCCTGATGGAGGAGAGTATTGTAAAATAGAATCTGCAAAAAAAAAATTAAAACTTTGAAAATAAATTAAAGAAAAAAATTCTTCAAAAAATCTACTTCCAAGAATTACATATTCGTAAAGTTATTTTTCTTGATGCAACCAAAGCAACACTACGATTCGAAAAGTAACCGTCTCGTTCGTCGACAGGGAACGACGAAAAAAACCCTGCCACATTTCTCATCGTCAAACGAGACATTTTTAGCAACTTGAAATCAAACAATTGGTCAATATATACGAGAAGTATACAAATGCAAATTCAATCCCATCACTCGATACGATGTCTTAATTAAACATGCAACTTAATCGGTTTTTAAATCGACGTATTAGATAGAAGAGGATATCTTTCGGGCTAAAGTTAAACCGCATCGAATCGGCAGCATTATCTGCGAATACACATAATTCGTTAGTGTATAGATTTTCGAGCACTTTACCCCAATTCACCGATGAGAATAAAACTTTACACTGCGAATGAATTAACGCTATTTGTTTGCAAATTGGACGAATGCGAAATTAGATAAACACAACTGCGGGCGGTATTTTTCGCATGGACCGCGTGTACGGTTTTCTGAACGCAGCCGATTATACGTGTATACTTACTATGATAACGTAACGCGCGATAAATTAAATCGTTTTGCGAAGGTTACGTGGGCCCAACTGTCAACTCAAGCTGTACTGACGATTCATCAATCTGTCATAACGAAGGATGCGAGGATATCTCTGTCGTATAACGATCACCGGTCTTGGTATCTTCACATACGAGACGTCCAAGAAGACGATAGAGGATGGTATATTTGTCAAATTAACACCGAACCTGTAATCAGCCAATCTATGTACTTGCAAGTGTTAGGTAAATTGAAAGGGGACCTAGGGTCACTTCGTATATTATAATTGAAAGATTGATTTATTTTGTTTATGACGACAGTACCTCCTAAAATCAGCGACGACGAAACGACAACCGATATAGTAGCCAGGGAGTTGAGCGATGTTATTTTACAATGCAAAGCTACCGGTTATCCTGAACCGTACGTGATGTGGAGAAGAGGAGATGGAAATGATTTTAGCTATAATGGAGAAAAAGGTATGCAGAGATAAATCAGATTTACTATGTACATTAATGATCACCATTACCTCTGCGGATGGTATTCTTTTGCAGTGAACGTAGTCGACGGAGAGAAATTACACTTCCATAAAATCAGCAGATTACACATGGGCACGTACTACTGCGTCGCTCAAAATGGTATACCACCTACAGCCAACCAAAAGATCAGTTTAACCGTTCATTGTAAGTATACCTACAACGGAATAAAATCCAAATAATACAATACCAATGATAGTAATCGTTTGTCATACAGTTCCACCGATTCTTCATGTGCCAAATCAATTAGTAGGAACAATGCTGAACCACACAGTAACGCTGTTGTGTATTTCAGAAGCGTATCCAAAATCTATCAATTATTGGACCAAGGAACGTGGTGAAATGATAGTAACAGGTATCCACAACAACAGCATTATACTGGTTTCTGAAAAAATGAAATAACTAAGAGACATTTGATTATTTCTAATCAGGTGGTAGATATGAACTGGGATACAAAGCCGATATGTACACTACAAATATGATGCTGACAATTCATAACGTTCAACCAGAAGATTACGGAGTGTACAGTTGTCTATCGATGAATCCGTTAGGAAATACAGACGGAGTAATCAAGCTTTACGGTACTTAAATTTGCGAAATTATTTTTCTAACTAGCGTAATTAGATGTACAAAAACTTACCTACTTTGAATCAGTCGAGGAATTATGGTGTCTAGACCTATCTCGGCGACACTTCTCGTAAGTATGTACCGAATACCCATCAGTGCGATTTCGTAAAGCGATGAAAGATAACTATGATTCCTTCCTTTCAATTCAACGATCAATTACTTAGTTTATTAATATTCATCATTAAACATTTTCGTCTTCAAATTGGTGGTAGGTATGTATTTCTGTGAAATGTGAAGAAAATTAGATCTAAAGTATGAACGTTCGTATTTTTTTATTTCGGTATTAAACACAACTTACTTACCTACACATTTTCTTGTTTCAGAGGTGAGAAAGCCGATAGAAGACCACTTGAAACTTTCACTTTCTTCTAATGACAATGTAACTAAAGTGACACAAGGTAAAAATTAGAAATATAAGCTAATTTAGACATGAGTAAGGTACCTGTAAGGTAAATTATTAGGCGTATGTTAATGTAAATCAAAGGTTTAACATTTTGATACGCATGTTATACTTTTACAGGCCTTTCAAATGAGGATGATTCACAGAACAGTACTTCAAAAGCTTCAAAATGTGGAATAGATACAATAGCAGCGCCCTTATTTTGTATTCTAGGAAAACTATTTCAAAAAGTGAACAAGAAATTGAATGTGTTTTCAAATTTTTTTTGAAAAACTGATTCTAAAAATCTGAAAATTATGAAAATTATCGCAATCAGTGTTACCATTTTCTAAATTTTAATTACCCATCCTGTATCGAATTTTTGATTTCTTTGTTCTGTTTTTGTTTGAGAAATTTTCAAGCTAATTCCATGAAAATTTATTTTTTGAAGTTGAAAAGTTCGAAAAACCAGTTCCAGAATTTTTATAAAAGATGAGATTCGTAAAAAAAATTGAAAACTTTTAATTTTTCAAATTGGCACGACAGTTTATGCAATTGCTAAGCAATTGCAAAATCGATAACAATGCACAATGCAGCATGCAGTTTTGCTGAAAAAATAACAAACAAGATGGCCAGTTTCCGTTTTGATTTTTGATAATATGCGTCAATTTTGTTACATTTGTTTGAAAAAGTGTGTAAAATTAATATTTGCAGTGTTTTGTGCAATAAAAACATTTTATGGATGTGTTCGGTAATTGTTAACTCTTTAGAAAAATAATGGAAAAATTTCGCTCCTTGTTCGATAACACAACTCGGTGTTAAGGATTGTTTTTGCACTCAAAATAGCGATACTTCTGTGAAAAATTGGTCTGAACGCATTTGGGAACAATTGAAGATGAAGATGCGTGGCTACCTTCGTTTCAAATCGCCGTCGTAAGTACAAAGTTTAGCTCGTAAATCATCCGAACGTTGTAACCATGTCCGAGCCAAATGTTTAGCTGTAAAAACTTTTCAATCGTTGGGATTTATTACCAATCGGATATGGATTTCGGTATGTAAATATGTACCGATTTAGGTACAGTTTTTTTGATTCCTTTATTGATTTCACGAAGAAAATGAAACACAATTTGACGTACCTAATTGTTTAGTACAAACGATACAAATAAGCGATAGGTAGTACGTTTCCGAAAAAGTAGATGCGTGAAAGATGTATTGAGAATTACTCTTTAGTTAGGTATTATATACAAGGTAATGTGGTACAGGAACTCGGGAAGTACGTCTACGTATAGATTGATTTAAGCATTTGCAACTCGTAGTTTAGTATATCTGCCTCCTTTCATTTTTGAAATTGCATAAAAACTGTAGACGACCCACAAGCAGTATAAAAAGAGCACTGGAAACAGAACCAATCACTCATTTATTTTATGAGTATTGTGAAAGAAGTGAAAATTAACGTGAAAATTTAGCCTTACGTAATCCGGTTAAAGCTGCTAAAAATCCAAGAATGACCAATGCAAGTGGAGAGAACAATCCCATAATTATGAAAATGATGAGACTAGCGGCACACCACGAGAGATATGGAAATAAATACTTAACATCGTTATCCTGACGGCAAATGCAGAAGAAGATTTCATTTAGGTGAAGAGTTTACTTGAAACAAACTAGATAGGTCGACAATGACTTACTTCAAATATACCGTACAAAGCCATTCCACTAACTGCTATCGTTATCAAACCCAAAGGAAAATTAATCCAATTATTACCTAAGTAAATAGATGACTAAGTATACTCACTACCAGATTGAATTCATTTCGCAAACACTTTGGAAATCAACTTACCGATATTGATTTCCGTTTCCAACATTCCAGGATCCTTGATTTGTGGAATCATGGCAGCGTTGTCGCCCAGAATCTTACTCCACGAGCCTTGAGTTTCTGACAAAGAATCCCAAAATTCAGCCGGCGGTGTTTTGCCCGCGATTCTCACCGTTCCCGTCGGCAAGAACATCATGAGTAGTCCGACGATCTGCAACCATCGGTTAGTTCAGCTCGACCAATTCGACGATGAAAACTGCTGCAAAGAAAATACCTACCATCGAGAACCATAATATGAATACAGTTCCATTCTCCAAAGATACGCATCCGAAAAAACTATTAGTCGTTGGAAAGCTGGTCGAAAGTTTCACCATTTCTGAATTTCTGCAGCCAATTCATGAATCGAGATTTACCACGACACCATTATGCATAGGTACTTTCGACGTTCGTCGTAATATTGACTATTCTGCGATGAGGTCATTTGACCGTGGCACCTCATGCAGTGATAAGATAACCCCCACATGTCTTCAACCTGGTTGATAGAAAATTCCGTTTGTCTTCGTCAACTTCCATACATTTTGCTAGAACTTTCAAAGTGACCAAGACATTGTTTCGTTGTACGTAACAGAATTGATACGTTCGTATAACTCGTGCCTTCTACCTATATGAAATGTGAGAAAAATATGTAGGTACAATTTCATTTTTATATTCTATCAACGTGTTGGAATATTTTAAAACTCCGGTTTTAAACGGATATGAATTCGGTTGCCAGAATAAATTATTCGAGATGGTTCTTGATATCGAATGCACAACTGCAATAAATATAGTAACGCTTTATATAGAATGGATTTAAAAAATATAAAAACAAAAAAAAGATAATTTATTCGATAAAAAATATTACAAAATCGACATTGAACATTTTGATTACGTTTGGTGCTTAACTGCTTATATTTCATAAAGTAAACAGATAAATGCTTTCATGAAAGTACACATTACTATAAAGTAGAAAAAAGTTGGCAATTAAACCGCCAACGATTGTAGATTACGACTTGTGCATTACAGATAATTAATGTAGGACGTCGCCTGTCTTTTGTTTCACGATTAGGTGACCGGACTCGTAAATTATTTCATTATCGTACCGAAACCGAAGTCTAAATCAGTAAAGAGCTTCGGGTGTAGGTTTGCGAATTCTCGTAAAACTTTGTAAAATGAATTTATGAAGAAAGCGTATGTATTATAACACAAAATAGAAAGCTTTTTTTACACTTAAATCTAAAGCAAAAAATTGAATTGCTGTGATCGTTCATTCTTAAAATGAGAACTGGAAAATTAAGCTTGAATCGGTCTTGCTGAGCCTTTCAATGCACGATAGTGACTGTACACCACCAACCAGAAATAGAACAAGATCACTGAAATTAAACAAAATAATCGCTTTAGTCAACCTGATTCGAAATGCGAAAAAGATGAAAGTACAGGTGCGGCATCCTGTTCGTCGTAATCTTGAAATTATGCCTACTCACAGACAGCGATCAGTTCGCCTAAAATCACGCTTATCGTAAAATCCGCAATAATCGTCCTGGCTGCTTGTTGCAGTGTATAGAATGCTTCCCATACCAAAAATGGAAGTAAATATAAATGGAGATCCTAGAAATGAAGCAAACAATATTATTATCAACGCTGATGTCAGTATTTTTCTTATTTGCTCGAGTCAACAAGCGTCTACGGTATGGCTACGCGTCTTACTTTATACAATCCGTAAAGTCCTACAACACCGACGACGAGATTAATCGCATTCACGACCACAGTCCATACATCCAGAGCTAGAAATTTTCATGATAAGTACAGAACGTGTCGTGTGAATAATTTGCACTGCTGTGTGAAGCGACGAAGCGCCATTACTTACGTTGTATTGCTGGTATGCTAGTCGCAGGTGCTGCAGTAGTAGTTGTGGCAGGAGTGGTCGAATTCGATGACGGAGGGACTACAGCTAGAGGTGGCACGACAAGACTCAGTATGCTTATCACCTACGAGCAGAGTACAAAATTAATATTTACGAAGTTCATATCTTACTTTTTCAATTTTTAAAATTCATTTGGCGAAAGAAATTCTCAGATTGTTTGAAATTTTACAGTTTTTCTCCTTTGTTTTTCTACTGTTCTTAAAAAAAAAAAAAAAAAATGAGAAATTGATTTACCACAGTCAAAGTACAGTTGGGTGCACCTTGAAAATCGAATTCTCAAAGGGCATACCACCCGGTCAAGTATGGTGTTTTGGCCTTGGAAACCAATCTTGACCGCTCCTGCCCCAAAAAATCAACCACGATGAGAAAAAATTTTAGACCCTCCCCAGCGCAAGTATTTTGGAGGGGAGGGACCAAAATGTATTTTTTTTCTAATTTTTTCATTTTTCACCTAATAAAGATTAAAATTTTGCGGTTTTTTTAGATCGATTGTACGTAGATGATCAGACTGATTTTTCACATTTTTTGGGGGAGATTTTTCGCTGAGGCTGAGTTATGGCGTTTTGAAAATTTTGAGCCACCATTAAAAAAAACATGCTCATCGCGGCAATAGGATTTTTTTGTCGAAAAGTGTGCTATTTATCCCTAAATATACCATAAAATTTTTAAAAATTTTGGAGTGGTTGAAACTCGTCAAAAATAATGAAAACTGACCACCCATAAAATTAAGCCCGTACAGATACGTCATATTTTCCACGACGCTCTCGTGGGATGTACGGCGTTCTCGGGCCTATAATTTTCAGTTTTTACACATTATGCAAAAAATTACAAAAAAATGGAAAAATGCTCCGATTTCGTTCAATCTCAAGTGAAGTGTGACTGATGAGTAGAGAATGTCTCGAAAAAAATTTCAGCCCCCTGCGACTCTAGGGGACTAACCAACGACTTCTCAAAGTGGGGTGTTCTCCAAAAAAAAAAAGTGACTGCCTCTCCCCGGAGTCGCAGGGAGCTGAAATTTTCAGATTTGTAGAAAAATTATTTTTAGCCATTTTTACACGTTTTGAGACCCCTGAATCCCACCAAGGATAATCCTTTGAGTCTGAAAATTTGTTCAAAAATCGAGTCATACTTTCATATTTTTAAACAAATTTTGAAAATTTTGTATTATTTTGGCTGAAATTTTTTGTTTTTTTTTTTGCTACCTCATCCCATCCAATATTCCGTAAAGGAGAGGGGGGCCAGGAGCCTCCAGTTGAGGTAGAAACCTCAAACTGACGGAATCTTGTTTCCAGACGAAGATAAAAACCCTCCTAGGAGATGAGATACCTCGGTATAAGGACCACCCTAGTAAGACGTATCCTCTCCTCGAGTACTCCCCCCCCCCCCCCAGTTAAGAATAAATCAATGCAGACAATGTTTACTTTCTTTTTGAGCCTATGCCCAGCATGGCGAAGGGATGTAATGACGTAATACCACTTTCAATTTCTTGCATGGATTTTCATTTTAAACGTAATTTCACTAAGTAATTTTTTTGCAGGAAATTAGGTTACGCTTATCGCCTTCCGATATACAAACGTAGCCAAGCAACGCACGAGGTGTTGGACACATAAATGAGCTCATGTTATGTTTTTTTCAAGGTGAATTTTTCACTTTCGTTCGAATTATCTGAATATACCTAGCGGTTTAGTTTGGGAAAGGAAGGAATGATGGAGAGTTAAATTTTGTCTACCTAGACTAAGGTACTATAAGACTCAGGTACGGACATCCGCCGTTTTGGAGACAAATGATAATTATGCTTTTTGAAAGTTTTTGCCCAAATTTCAGTATGTTTTCGAGTTGAAATATAAAGTTTTATGCATGTATCATTGGAAAGAGGGTTAAATTCTCTTTCTTATGAGCCAAAGAACGCGTCGATTGAGTGATTCTGCGATTTTTGGTGATTTTTAGAAAAAAAAGTACAAAAATGTAAACTTTTCAAAAACTACATTTTTGTGTACTTTTTTCAAAAAATCACCAAAAATCGCAGAATTACTCAATTGACGCGTTCTTTGGCTCATAAGAAAGAGAATTTAACCCTCTTTCCAATGATATATGAAACTTTATATTTCAACTTGAAGACGTACTGAAATTTGGGCAAAAACTTTCAAAAACCAAAATTTTCATTTGTCTCCAAAATGGCGAATGTCCGTACCTCAGTCTTGTAGTACCTTACCTAGACCTACTAATGTTTCAAAATTACTAAAAAAAAAAATCGGAATCGAGGTTTTAAAATCCAGAGGCAACAAAAAATTATTTGGGGGGGGGGGGGTGAGATGCTTTCCTTAGGTGAGTAAAAAAATATAAAATTAACAAAAAATTAGTGCATTTATTTCAAGACTGAAATTGTAATTTTTCCCAAAATTTTCGTTTTTCCTTCGCTTGGGCAATAATGCTTCTCTTTGTTTTTCTACGTAATTATTTTCTAATTTTGGCTCAAGAACAATTACCGAAATTTTCTTATAATATTTCTACAAAATTCAGGGGACCCCCCCCCCGCTACATTCTTCAAAAAAACAAATTAACTTAAAAAAAAATCATCTTTTAAAATTTCATCTTGAATTTATTGTTTAATTTAATGAGTTACAGAGTTGAATCGTCGCTTGAAATATTTATAAATTTTCAAAAATATTTTTAACTTTTCAGCAGAATTAAATCTTTTCCAAAATAATTAATTAGAACACGAAAATTCTGTAGAGATGCACCAAAAATACACCCAACGATAGGAAACCAGGTCAAAATAAAGTATAAAAAATGAATTCATTTGTACTTACTAAATATATCCATAATATGATTAAACTGCCCGTTCTAAGGGTGCATCCGCAGCACGACGAACTCAACTGAGGAAGGGCTAACCCCATTTTTTATGTGAATAAAAAAAAAAAGTAACTTTGTCACACTACAAAAAAATTCACCGGTAACCAAGCTACCTGTTGGACGTGTTCGCCGCTTCTTGTGAACTGTTTCTGTACGTAAACATAGCGGTGAACGTAGACTGAGGCGAATCGACTATCCAGTTCGGTTATTTTTTGGGTTCCCCACTCGATATAGCGGTTTTTTGGCGGGAGCAGGTATACAGGGGGTCGTGCTCGTAATACTACGTAGTACGTCTAAAATATACGATAGGCTAGGTTGAGGGAAGCTGCGTTGCCGGATTGAATTGATCGGTATTGTTAGACGCCGAATGAGAATAATTAATGTGTATACATTTTGATCGCATTCGCATTTTTCTGTTCTTTGAAGATCTCAACGAGCAAGAGCTCTATGGTCGTGAATTTCTCAGAAAAGAAAAATTATTGGTTTGATAGCACGTCGGACACAATGTTTGGGCTTGGTTGTAGTATGAGAACGTCTTATATGCACGTGTATGGTACAAGTACTTAGTTCAGTTATTCGATTCGTCGACGCACGATGTGTAGAGGATGCAAGTATTGATGGGAATGGTTTTAAATGCGTGCTAATTATTACCCATTAACGCCGCTGTAATTATCGTACGTTTATTGAATTTTCAATTTTTGTTGCCAGACCTCCGTGTGGGGTTAACTATGTTCTTGTGGATAACAGCTTCGTACAGGTGTCCAGGGAGGAACGCACGAAGGGTAGATTTTTCTACGACAAAGGTTACCCTATACGCTAATACTCTCGTTTTCATTCGTATTACGTACATAGTATAATGTGTAACCGAATACACGAAGGTGTAGGAGATACATATCTTTCAACAATGTAACCGAAAACCTACTCGTCTGTTCGCACGATAGACTCGATGTGGCAACGCCAACATAGTTTTACTTTTCATTTAAAACACATCTTTTGTTCGCAGCATTATAGGCCATAAAGCTCTTCAACCATGGAGCGATTCAAGGTTATCAATGAGGTGGATGGAGTGTAGAGTAGAGGGTTAGTATGCAGGCGTTGTATAGATCTTCATTCAATTACGAATAGACGTACCATTGTCGAATACACGTAGTATGTATCTCTACCAGTGCCATAGCGTATGGCTTGCGCTTGGTCTAATTTTACGACCGAAAGAAAAAAAAAATGGGGAAACTGTCTATGTCTGTACCATGTATTTTTGGGCTATATTTTTATGATCAAGCTTCGTTGGGAGTCTCGTCATTGAAAGACTGGCGCCTTGAGCAGTGTCGCCGAATTTACCATGTGCGGTTTTCGTTTTCGTTTAATGAATTTACGCACGCACAACGTTACGTTCTCGATGGGCCGACTCGATGTTGGCGTCGTAATATAGGAAGCATTTTTATGGTATTTAATTAAAATATTATTTTACGATCGGAATGTATTATTTTTTTCCTTTTGTTTTCTGCAGGTTTCGGCGGTGGTAGGTTGAAATGACGTGGTGTGTGATCGTCCAGGAAGTCACCCATTCGGCGGTTGAATTGGTCACGTAGATTGTTCGATTCTGTGGTCTTACGTCCAATAAGTTGAAGGTATGAATTCTTTGATCTTGATTGATGCACGATATGGCATGAAAGTTGTGATTGCCTTTAATATTGCTGGATTGGGTAGGGATGGTAAAATGAAAAGTCATTCGTTGAAACACAGAAATTTTCAAAATTTCTAGACCTGATTTTTCAACAAAAAAGTTGAAATTTCTTTTTAAAAAAATTTCTGTATTTTTTTTTATTTTTTTCAAATTTAAAATTAATTTTTTATTTTTTGATTGAAAATTTTTTTGAATTGTTTTTTTTTTAGTTTAAATTTTTTTCAATTGAACTTTTTCATCAAAGTTTTTTTAAGTAAATTTTTTTAGAAAATTTTTCGATGGTGTTTCCGAAAATTTTTCAATTTTTTTCTAAAAATTTTTTTAAACTCAATTTTTTTTATCAAGATTTTTTTCAATCGAACTTTTTTATCAAATTTTTTTTTATTAATTTTTTTTAGAAAATTTTTTAATGATTCCGAAAATTGTTCAATTTTTTTAAGTAATTTTTTTTATTCAAATTTTTTTACTGATTTTTTTTTTTTTGCTAATTTTTTGAACTTTTTTTTGAAAATTTATTTGAAAAAAATTTTAATGGGGTTTCCAAAAATTTTCCAAAATTTTCCAAAAACTTTGTTTTTGATAAAGTTTTAAAGTTCGATTTTTTGAAAATTTTTTGAAATTATGCTGAATTCGAATTTTAAAGCAGATCTTGCTCTTGGTCATATTTAAAACCAAAATCGTAAAAAATTGAACGAATTGGTCTAAAATTTGAGTAAGGCGTATATCAATGAATACTGGTACTGAGAACTGAGGAAACATTTTTTCAATCGAAATTGGTTTCTATAGGTATTAGGGTGGAGTGAAATAAAAAACATACCTTGGATTTTGATCAAATTCGGTGAGGTGGTTTACTTTGAGTGAGGGGCATCCCCCAAAAAATTGAGCCCCCTACATGCAAGGGGAGGGGAGCAGGAGGTCCCCAAAGTGCACCTCCTTTTGAAAAAAACG
>FIZT01007848.1:0-10588 GCA_900065295.1 Paracoccus marginatus
TGATAACATAAAATGTTTTAAATTTTATTTAGAACATTTTTTATTATTATAAATTTTATTGTAAGTCGCACCGTTTCGGTGTTATAAGGGAAAATGTTGATTTTAGGGGTAAGGGTCACTCAAAAATGGCCGCAATTTTGTTAGTAGGGCCATCTTTTTTCTGAGGACAACCGCTAGAAATATTCCCTGGGATGCCCTCTTCAAGAAAAAAAATGTTCCGGAAGATCGGCGGGGGTGCAACTCTCCTCTATGCTGGGTCCCCGACCCCGACTAAAAGAAAAATTCTAAAATTCTTAAAAAATAAAAAAATAATTCAAGACTGGATTTTCAACAAAAATTCAATTTCTCAGAAAATTTTTCTCATCTTTTTTCATAAATTTTAAATCTTTCCAAAAAAAATTCTAAAATTGATTTTTTTTGAAAAATTGTTACAATTCATTTTGTAAAATTTTTAAACAATTGCTGGTAAAAATTACAACTCCAAAATCAATTTGTTGGAAACTTTTGAAATTAATTTTTCAAAAAATATCAAGTGAAGTTACCTATGCACTATGCAGTATTTAAAAAAATTCTGAAATTTCTTCAACAAATTTTCAAAATTATCTTTTTTTGAAAATTTGAAAATTCATTCTATTTATTCTTCTAATAATATTCAAAATTTATTTTCCAACAATTTTTTAAAAATTATCATTAAAACAACTAACTTTTTTGAATTGTGGTCAGATGATTTTTCAAAGTTTTGATGAAAAAGAGCCACACACGTACCTATAAGCATACCTAGACATATCGCAACAAATGAGAGGAAAAAACACAGAAAAGAGCAACGTTGGCACGACATCCTATGTAATGTAAATCACTATCATGTGGAATGATTAATCGTACAAAAACTTATAAAGCGAATGAAATACTCGTTATCAAGTTCCAACATCTCCTACTATTACTACTACTATTCCTGTTAACTGTATACTTTTCTAAGGTATATAAGGCGCCATCTCAATATGAACAAGTAATGATAACTTCCTTATTATCGTTAGATCTGCAATATTAATCGAAATTCTTATAAAAACTTCACGTACCTACTGGGGGATGGGTGCCTACTACCTATAAATGACAAGGGCATATTTCCTTTGCCATTACTTTCAATTTTATTCGTTCAATTATTTATATATTTTTTACAAATTTTCTCAACCGTTTTAGACCACTTTGAGAATAATTTGGCACATTTGTTAGCTTGATTTTTTTTCTCTCTGGCGTTCAAATCTTCTGCGTATCGCTCTAGTTATAAAATTACGTAAAGGTATACATATAATTTGAACTTATAATTTAATCAAGCTGACACATTGCTCAACGTATTTATTTATACATACACTTACGAAAAAATATTTTTTAAAAAACAAACTTGGAGAATTCCTAGCAGATTGTGACCCGGAGCAGTCAGACCTACAGCGAATAATTACAAGACGATTGAAACTTTTATCATAGTTAGTCCCTCTAATTATTAGCCGGAAGTACGTCGAAGATTTTGGACTGAGATTGTAAATACGAAACTGCTTGTTTAAACATATGGTTAATATTTACATGTGCGGTTACGAAGAGAGGGAAAAAACAACGCTATCGAGTACATAATATAATATCTTAATAATTAAAAATTGTTTCGAAAGAAGAGTAAATAATCGAAAAATATTTCAATTACGGTTCGACTTCCTGAATTTCCTCATAGGTACGGTCGTACGTACACGTTTTGTCAATCGTTATTATTTTCTAATAGGTTCGTATATCATACTGGCAGCCGAAAGTTTACATTTCCGACGTATATAAGTGTAAAAGTATAAATTACAAAAACACTTTTATCTGTTTACTAAATAAAGAAAAATCGTGTGTACACAATGTATCTGTCAATTAACATATGCGCGTCAAAATATACGTATGTACATGTTAAAGATTTCGCGGCACTTTCAAAGTACACTTTGGCGCCCTATATTTAAATTTTTCACACTCGAATTTTCTCATATACGCACGTTCCACACATACGTACATGCGTCGAACAAGTCTTTTGATTAAGCGTCAATATAGTAATATTCGTCGGTTAGAAACGCTCGTTTGTTCTAGTATTTAACTATTTGATTTTTTTCCATATGGGGTTTTTGTTCAGCCGGTAATGTAATCTCGCATAAGTTGAAACTTCTAATTACTATATGTGAAGATGGTTAATGATCTGTTTGAATGTTACAAACTATTAAGATACATGTGTACCGTGTCTGTACAAGGTTCATGTCCCGGTCAACCATTACTGACCAGATTTATCTGTGTAGTACATACACTCTACTGCTGACAAATGATTTGAGGACCTTTTCCAGTACAGTGTTTATTTGTTCCCTCGAGGTGATAGGCTCGTTTTAATTACACGATGATGGACGAAGTATCCAGATTAAAATATTACGGGGTGGACATTTCCATTTATGTGAATAAATTCTATACCCCGGTATCACGTTACGGCGGTCTTACCATGGACCATTTAGCCTACGAATATGATTAAGGTTCTTTGTATAGCCTTTGGCCAATTACTCAAATCAAACGTTTCAACTGTGGTAGTCGATGATGCATAGGTGTTAATACAAAAATACGTACTACGAGTTTGGTTCTTTTTTAGGTCAAGTATCAGAAATCAGGCTGTAACTAGAGCAGAAAGAAAAGGAGAGTGTTTTTTATTAAGATTATTCAAAATGATGGTTGTATAATGTACCTGCTTCGTCGCGTACGTTCAATTTTTCAATAAAATCGTTGAGTTTTGTATTGAAAATGAGCTTTTTCTTTAAAAAAGTTGCGTGTAAATTAATTTTTGGAAAACAGAAAGAAAAAATGTTGAAAAATTAATTTGTTGCCAAAAGTTTTGAAAAACGAATCATAAATCCCAGAATTTATCGATTTTTTTTTAAAACCATAATTGCCTAACAAAAAAAAAAAATTCATGAAAAAAAATATTTAAAAAAAAAAAAAAAAAATGTTGAAAAATGATGTGTTGCAACGAAAACGTTTGAGAAATCAATTTTTGTGAAGAATTTTTGAAAAATGAATTTTTTATCGAGAATTATTAAAAACTTTAAAAAATCAATTGTAACGGGCGCTAGTCCGCGACACGTATTTATGGGTGCAAGCTACGCATCGGCCGGCGTAGTTTTGTACTCGTAGATAGGTTAGCGGGCAAAACTTTTATATACTTTCGCGGTAGATTATAAGTTGGTTTTGGTATGGTATTCTAGCTACCTCTTTGTACTTTATTCGACACGTAATAAATTTTTATTTCTCCGTTGATCTTCTCGCCCTGTTTGGAAAGTGTTTCGCTTTGGGTGCTGCATTTTTGCACGACCCCGCGACTGGATTTTCCTTCGTTAAATATTATTTCGACACGCAACCCTCTCGTTGAGGGCGATCTCATCTTACGACGCAAATTTACGTTTTAAAATTTGGACGTCCCCCTCACACAATTTCTTATCAAAAACTGTAAAAAATTGTTGAAAAATTATTTTTGCTATAAAAATACTTCAAACCCTGATTTTTTATGGGGGACTGTGAAAAAGTGAATTTTTTGTCATACCGTGAGGATATCGAGTTACAGAGAATTTTCAACGTACCTTATAATTTTGATCAATATCCTTCTCATTTCATTCCAGGAATTACAATCATTAGTTTTTAGTTATTTTTTGATGTACTCGTAGGTAGGTGTAGAATTTCAGCTGATTCTCAACATTGTTTTCTGTTCTTTGATTTCAGGTATGTGTAATTTTGTTCTATCAGCGATGAATTTGTATAAACAAGCTTTACGTACAGTATTGCTGTTTCATGAAAGTCTTATGCTAATTGGTAAGTTTTCATTTTTTATTCAACATTCACTTATCGACAAGGTTTTTTCAACGATAACATCTCTTTTAATTCTGTGTAAGATTTCGTGTAAACACACGTGGTTATTTCGACCATAGGTACAGTCGTACAACACCATACGTGTTACCACATATCGCATCGGATAAGTTGCTTATTGCCGACGGGGTCGTGCCTAGGACGGATGACTTGTATAGTGCCGATTATCTAATAAGAAATTACCTTTGAGAAAGAAGTGAAAAAAGTCTGTTTTATAAGATTTAAATAAGTTGAATACAGTAGATCACGCGATCGGCAGAATGCGAAAAAAATAAAAAGAAAAAAAATGTTCACCGGTTGCAGCTTGGATCGCGACGCGTCGCGTATCGTGTCTGTGAACCCGAAAAGCGAATAATGTCGTAACTGGTTTATAAAGAGATGAAATTCGAATTGCTATACGTGTTAATAGTTTATAAACTATCGAAGAGAGCAAATAGTAATGTAATTTTTTACATATAGCGGATAATTGTGCTATCATGATTAACATAGTGTGTTTTGTGGCTAGTTAACTCAGAAAATTACCGCCCTGCTTGTGATTTCCTTGGCTTTATCTATAATTAGAAGTTCGTACGGAATGAACCGGACTGTACTTCAACTTGAACTATAGCGTTTGCTTGATTCCAGTTACAACAGTACTCTAATTATATCGTGGACGTGGTACGGACGGTGGTGTTCTTCTTCATAGGTATATCTTTGTATAGTCAATTTTCACGAATATTTCTTCGCGGCCAATTGATATAGGAAAAGGCGTGTACCTAGGTGAATTTACGACCTTTGTAATCTCGTCTATCGGTCTTTTATCGTTTGACAAATCGATTTGCAATGTTTAATTGGGTTTGAAAATTAAAAAATTTTCTATTCGGTGGCATAGGTATGTGTACCTACTCGTACATGCAGAATTAAAAGTAACGAGAAATTGCGAGTTGTAGCGCTCTTTGAAGTAAATTATTAACGGAAGTATCAAAAAAAAAAAATGCTCGACATATGTTGACCAGTTCATGTTGTTGCTAATTTAAAAATTATATCACGACCTTCGGTAGTTCATTCCATCAAAAAAACTAATATCTATCTGGTTAGGGTGAGAGAGATGGAGAGAGAGAGAGGTCTCCAGTACGTACTAGGTATGTATAGTCATTGCGAATTAAAATTAAACAAGCGACGTCGAAAGACAAGTTGAAAAATTTCTTTGGCGCGGTACACTCTTTATCTTTCAACAATAAAATTCACTTTGTATTTTCGTTTAAGCCAGACCAGAGAGACCAGCTAGGAAATTATTCTTTATAATACGCTAGGCGTTTCTACGTGGAACTAGACTTTCGTGTGGATTACCCGAGCGTAACTAGTAATTAACTGATAACATAAATTTATTACATTGCCGACTTCCACTTGTTATGTATAGCATGATATTATGTTCGGATCGTTTGAAAAATTAAAATACTTACAAAAATCGAAATTACAATTGAAATGCAATCGGGCCAATGATAAAGGTCGACGATGAAAGTGAAATATCGACAGAAAAAAAGGATTGTTTTCAAACTCACGCGACGGAAAGTAGGTTCAAGAATTTTTTCAGAAATTACTCGACGTATAGTATGGTCATGAAATCTGAAAGTGGTGCTAGAAGCTATCGATGAAATTCCAATGGTTTCTGTTTCACCGTGTCGATTCTTGTTGCTCATTTTTGTTTCAACTTTTCATTAAAAAAAATTATGCTAATATTGTTGTGTTTTGACGAAATTGGAAGTTATTCAAACAAAAAATTCCTTGTTTTTCGAAAAATTGTAATAGTTAAAATAAAATTTAAATTTAAAAAAAATGATAAAACCTGCTCAATCGACTCGCAAATTAGATAATATAGTGGTAAATTGTCAAAAATATAGCATTCCAGATTGTTCGATGGTAAATTCGATTATCTATTTTTTTATCCGAATTTTTGAGAAAAAATTTGGCTTTTGCGGTAGTCTTGATTTTTTTGAATTTTGGTCAGAGACCACTTTTTTCATTCGGTGCTTTCCAGAATCCATTTGACTTGTGTACAGAGGGGGAAGGCAAGAGCGGAGACTTGGATTTTTCCACATGTCCCCAAATTTTTTTTTCTGGGGTGGGGGGAGCTTGAGCCCCAGCAGACCATTTTTGAAGTAATTTTTACTCTTGTGGGTAAACCCAGCCATGGATCAAGAGTGCGACTTAGAAGCCGACAGGGTAAATTTTTTGAGCTAAAATCAAGTACAATTCAAAAAATGAAGCATAATATAAACCGAGCAGAGCGAGGGTAAAAATTTTGAGAAAAATTGTTTTGGAGGAGGCAATTTTTTGTAGTTTTTTGATATATAGTAGAATTGAAATTCAGAAAAGAGGAAAGACATTATGCCCGAGCGAAGCAAGGGCGAAAATTTTTAGCAATTTTTTTGAAAAAATTGCAATTTTTGCTGTAAAAGGATGTATTAACAGTATTTTTTCCACAAATTTTTGCCATGTCGCAAAAACTTCTACATGTTACAAGAAAATTCCACACGTCACCAAAAAATTCCACGTGTCACATTGATGAGATGCGTGACACGAAACTCTCCGCCCTTGGGGGAGGGGCTCAGAAATTTGTCATTTTCTTCATGTCAAAGTGAAAAGAACCCAAACTTGACGAACCATACTCGAGTGGAGCAAGTATGATGCGGTCGTTGTTCTAGCAAAGTGCTGAACTGCATTTTTACCCTCATTTGTGTTGCTTTTATTATCAATTTGGCTATCAATAATTGACAAACGCAGATTCTCCGAGTAATTCTGTATTAAAAGTCGCCACGGAATTTCAATTCAATAATTCGACTCTTCTATAGTGACCCGCCTGCTACGACTTTTTTCTGGTATTTTATTCTGGTGTTAGAACACATTTTTTCTCGTGTTTAAATAATGCAAAAATATTTGGTTTTTACGAGTTTTTTTCCTTTATTTTTTTAAATAGTTTTTCGAACGTTCGAATGTTTTCGATTAATTAAAAATTCATAGTCTGTTAATTAAATTTTATTTTCAAGAGTCTTTTCTTCAAGAAGCAAAGGTGGATTGTAAAACCGATTCGGTAATTGTTTGGATTCGGCTTGTTTTACATTTTTTATCCATTTGATTTTTCATTGGTCGACTTTTTTTCTCCTCACTATGGCGAATACATTATTAAAAGAAAGTTTATTTGACAGAATTTCGATAGTTCGTGCGGTGTCGCTTATTTTATTCGCTCCGTAGAAGACGCTTGGACGCGACAGACGAGTCGTTTGAATAAATGACTCTTGTTTTCCAAATTAAGTAAAACTTCTCGAACGAGTGTTAATGTGAAATTGAACTGTGAATCAATTGAACCGATGCCCATAAGTTTCTATTATTATATATAGAAAAAAAAACTAAATAGGGGCTGTCATTTCGATTCATATTCTCTATTGAAGGTGAATATTATAAGAAAAGAGAACGCGCTACAGTCCTCCCCCAATACCCTCAAGACCCTCATGGTAAATTTTTTTTCAAGATTGCCACTATTTTTAGTAATACGGGTGAACAGTGTTGGGTATATACGTAGATATACGTATTTGAATTATGTCGAGTGAGGTTTTAATCGACAGATAACATTTGCTCTTTGTGTCTGGGATGTCTTCTTGACTGGTGGTGATAATTCGTTGATGTTACGATATTTTTAAAAGAGTGTCGATGTGAATATCATATATCGTGAAGTATGACGCGGTACTCACGCTTATATTTCTGGATATTATCTTCGTATAGGCCTATGTATAGGGTTGGTGAACCGCATAAAAGAAACATATCTACCCAGCATATAGAGATTTAACTAAATGGAAAACAAAACGCATATTTGATTTGGTATTTATATTAATTCGTCGAATATATTTATATATTTTTTTATATTATACCTACGACACGAAGCAGCCGCGTCGATGCAGGCGCAGGCGTAGACCTTAAAGACGCACGTCTTGTTAAATTTCCATTAAATTTCCTTAACGAGATTCACAAGGTATAATTATCTTTATTTGGATTGATAACTCCTATCGGGCCGGACGGCCCTAGTTGGTCGGTAGCTGTAGCATTTCGATGTAATTTTTTTTTTTTTTTGGATTGCGCCCTCGAGGTTTCAGCTGCTTTTTCCAACGGATGTTACACACTGTTCGCGCGACCTGCCCTATAGCGCCGAAACAGGAGACGTGTCTTTGGAAATTATTCCGAATGTTTGACAAAGGGTGGCGAACTACTGGCTCGTTAATCCCTACGAGCGAGCTGTGACCAATCGCGTATTTGTTTTTGGTTCTTTGTGGCGCATGCGACGCAAGCATTTTTTCATCCTACAATGTCATGGTTGCCATACTCTAAAAAGGATTTATGTTCGATGCAGCCCTTCTTTTTCACCGTGAACTTGAAACCATTGCGAAATCATCCACGAGACCGGGGTGTTTCGTAAAATTACCCGTGAACGGAGTTCGTTGCCTCGTTTATCATATTTCTAAATTGTATGATGGAGAAATTTTATAAATTTCACTTTAGAGTTGATACAATTTATTGTACGAGTACGTAGAGTAGATGGAGAACATCGAAAGTGAAACGGAAAGTAGCCTTTTCCTTAGAATATTGAGAAAAAAAGATAACGAGATATTGGCTATAAATTTGTTATTCTATGAGTTATAAATTTTAATATCTTATTTATGGTCGGTTTGATGGCCAATGATCTTATCATTTTTTCCATTCTCTTCTCGTCTTGTCCTCAAATTAATATTGCACGCGAAACGACTCAAACTTCAAATTTCAAACACCCTATCGATGAATATTGCTTGGTATATCGGAATTTAGTAGCTTCGGTACGTACAGGTTAGCCTTATGTTTGCATCGCATGCATCGTATTGCATGACTCGCTTCGTTTATTCTCTTATTTAATTAACCTGACACCAGATAGGTCAATGAAATAGCCATTATCACGGTCTTTGTCGTCCGAGTGTTTTTCTTTGTTTTTTTTGCACAGTCGTGTAATTCTTGTGTTTATAATTGGTTTCAATGTGGACGCTAGTTTTACGGAATTTTTCACGAAGTAATCATGCATTATGAGAAAATGTAGGCGACCGTTTACGGTCATCCAGAAGATCGTGGCGCATGTTGTCGTGATCGTCGAATTTTAACCGTTTAAAAAGCTATATACTCGTACGCCGGTTGTATAAGCGTATGCGCAGCACAATGAGCGAAATCTTTTCCTGCATCGTGGTGCAACTTTTGTTTTAAAAGAAGCTCAATAAATCGTGTTGACAAAGTACCTATCATAAAGTGGGTACCAAAAAAAGCTAC
Organism: Paracoccus marginatus; assembly: GCA_900065295.1. NCBI lineage: Eukaryota > Metazoa > Arthropoda > Insecta > Hemiptera > Pseudococcidae > Paracoccus > Paracoccus marginatus. The sequence goes on from FIZT01007848.1 coordinate 9,235, forward strand.
CGCGAGAGGTGGTTTATTTTAGCGTCGTAAAAATGTCTACCGAGATGTGCCAACTGCTGACGCGGTTATGGCTGTCAAAAAATAGTATCATCGTAAACGTGGTAATTGGATAATTATTTTAACGGCAGGTATTAACTGCAGTTGTAATAGTCCATCGTGGAGCTCGCTTTATACTTATAAATTTATCGTTACGTTTGGTGCGAGCTGCGGCACGACGCAGACCGCAAATAGACTTCGATTGTTTTTTTATTTTTTTAATTTTGTTTTATTATCATACAAAAAGAAGACTATAAAATTTGTTAAGAATTAAATACTCAAAAATCAAAATTTTTCGAAAACAAGAAATATTAAAATTGAAAAAATTTCTCAAAAATCAAATTTTAGCAATTTCAAATGTTAAAATTACCTATAAAAAAAAAATTAAAAAAACAGAAGTAGGTACCTACCTACTTCTTGAAGTTTTTAAAAATTTTTGAATTTTTTGAAAATCAAATCAAATTTTTCAATTTTTTAAAAAATATTTATTGGGCCCTATATATTTTTTAATTTTTTGAAAATCAAAAATGATCAATTCAAAATTTCTAAAAAAATCAAAAAACAAAAATCACTTTCAAAAATTAAAAAAAAAAAAAATTAAAAATTCGTGGAACAAAAATTGAACAAAATTTCAATTTTTCTATTTTTTTTCTTATGTGATTTTATATTTTTCAATTTTTCAAAAATCAAAATTTGTAAATAAACCACCTCAAAAAACCTCTAAATGATACACAAAATCCTATCCTCCTTCTTCAAGACACGCTCAAGGACTATGATATTCTACTATCAAATCTCCTCCACGAGCACATAAAATTTCCTCCCTGGAAATCGCTCATTCCTGAAATTGATCTCAAAATGGCTTAATACAAAAAATCAGATCATCTTTCTTCCATTATCAAAAACAAATACTCCCAAAATATCGGAAAATACCCTGATTATCAATTGTGTTTCACTGAAGGTTCCAAAATTGAAGACCAATATTCTGGATATGCTTTCTCAATAAATGGCTCAATTCATAATTACACAACCAATACCCATTCCTCCATCTTTAACACAGAACTTACTGCAATACTTCATTGCCTTCAAGAACTGTGCAACTCTCTATCCACTCACAAAAAATTTTTGATTCAAACCGACTCATTATCCTCCTTAACTGCTATTCAAAACATTCTCAGACCACCAAATAATCCAAAAATATCCACCCAACAATTTTTAACATCCAATCGACAGACTTCACCATCAAATTCATGTACGTCCCTAGTCATGTAGGTATTGAAGGAAACGAAGTAGTTGACCTTCATGCCAAGTCAGCAGAGAT
>FIZT01007919.1:0-10097 GCA_900065295.1 Paracoccus marginatus
AGTAGACCCTCTTCTACATAATAAAACAAAAAAACGTTTTGTACCTATTAGTTTGAGGTCAGGGCATTTTTGGTTCTATTTCTACCGGACTAAAAGTTCAAGGTCGCCCGAATTTTGATCCAAGGCTTTATCAGAAAACCTCCTCTCAGCGTATTACCAAAACACAGGCACTCAAAATCTCGAACTTGAAGTAGGTAATTTTTGGTTAAAATCCGTTAGAGTTAGTTACGCGACCGGAAAATATAAATAATGTAGATACATCAGAAATGCTCGAAATATTATTCAAAATGTACTTGCAATCAACAGCAACCCACATTCGGATTCTGAAAACATTATTCGAATAAAATACCTACCGATTTGGAAAAAATTCAACGAGAACGCATCGTAAAACGAAAATCGATCAACGTATAAAAATTTCAAATCGATAGACAAGTTTTCTCATCGTGAGAAAATAAAAGAGCTGAGCGCAGAACGGAAAAATAACTGAATCACAAAAATGCCCAAGTCACATCTCACGTAAGTATACAGCAATATAGCATGTACTAGATAATAGGTCGCGTAAAAACCCCGTAAAAGTAAATCAAACCAGTGCAGGTCTCTTTCGAATCATTCATTTCTTCCGCAGCTTGTTTTCTCTTTGACCAAATCACCAATCGATCAAACACCCATACGATGACGCGTCGCATTGTAAAATTTATCGCATTTCCGATCAAAAAACCTAAGTAGGTACTATATTGTAACCCTTTGCGCCTACCACGTGCTGAGATTCATTAATCAAAATCCTCCGACGACTCGCAAGTCGCGGTGCGGCTGTGTTGTTGCACAATGAATGTGCTGAGCGATTCATCTGCTGCAGTTTATCATCGAGCTTGTTTCACGTAATCGTTTTCATTTTTAGGTTTAGGTAGGTAGGTGCAGGCATGCATGCATGTACGTTGAGCCAAATTTGCAACTCTGCATGAATTTTTTTTTTCTCGTTTTAATGGCGTTTTCAGGCTTACATACGTACGTGTAGGTACTCATTAATGAGGAAGTACATATAAGTGACAATATCTATCACGTCAATCTCGACATGCTATGACAATGATTATGTCGTAAGCAGAAGATTTCGATTTAAAAAGTAAAAAAAGTACCCAAGCAAACTACGTAACGAGTGCACACGTGATGTAGGCACATTCATCAACCTATTTCGAATTCACAGACAGACTCACCAGACTGCAAATTCAGCTGAAATCGTATGAAATAGATACGAGGTAAATCAACAGATACGTATTAGCATACTTCGGTCAAACGATCGCATCGGAATCTCGTATCGAATGGTATTGTCTGTCTGACTGTATACGAGTATGTTTGTTTGAAATGTGAAAGAAAGAGAAAGCAATGGCGCGGCGTGGTGCGGCACAACGCTAACCATCTTCGGGTATATGCTTACACTTCCACTGTTTCCGCTGGCAAGGTACAGTGGTACACCTATTCTACTCGTACGCGCACCTAATATTCCTAGAAACGCGAATCCTACATCATTTATCATAGGTGTGACCTTTCGAAAATACCTACGAGTCGTTGCTGTTGTGAGAAGCACAATCGTATCGTCGCGTCGCGAATTTGTCACCATCACCTTCGGCTCGTCATCCTCATCTCGTCTCGCATTTCTCAGCGCAGCGTACTACGCCTACCAACGGGTAAAAAATCTGCGCTATTTCAGAGAGAGAGAGAGAGAGAGAGGAAGACCCGAACGAGTTGTTTTTCTTCTCTTCCGTCGTCGTCAAATTCCATAATTTCATCATAAAGTTCTCGTCGTTGGTCGTTGCGCCGCCGCGCCTCGTCGTTTGATGAACTTGATTCTTCGGGTCAACTTTTGACCTCGATACCGTTACGCCATTCGATCTTCTTTAGGTATACATGTACATATGTAACGTACTTATATTACGCTCGAATCAAATCCACATATAATATGAGAGTACGTCTCGTCGGGTACCTATGTGTATTGTGGGCAAGTTTCGGCCTACGATGCGGTCTTATCGCTTCTGCGAGCCGCGTGATGCCTATTTGCGAGTCCATTAAATGCATTTTGACAATAATTGATGGCTCGCCACTATTAATCATATCCTGCGCGCCTTCTGACAACGTGCGTTCACATGCATCTCTCACGACTCGAGCACATCGCTCGTTTACACCTACTATACCGGTATCTACTTAGGTGCTTATGCTTATTCGTCGATATTATCCACGTATAGAGGTAGATGTTAAGATGTACGCCGATGAAGCCGTACAACGCCACCTGCTAATTAAATCCGGGTATTACAGGCGAAAATTTTCAAATTATAAGGGTAAGCGCGTTAAAAAAGGAACAACGATCGACTTCGAACCTTTTTTTTTCGTTTCCGTACCATAGGCATGTAGCCGATCGTCTGATTTCGGCTAAGAAAACCCGCAAGGTTCGCGATACGACCTTTGAAATGAAAATTTTTCGTATTTCTTACATTCGCGAGAAAAGAAACACGACCAATTTTCACGGGGTTTCGCTTTCGTTGCGCATACAGTGTAGCTTCTCTAATCAGTAGGTAATCACCGACAATAACGAAGATGCAGCGACCCGCGAAATTCAAAACACGCATTGGCACGAATCAAAATACGTATCTTGCTTCTTACTTTCATCACGCGTTTACGTGCCGTTGTATGCACCAGATTCCGTTTCGTTACGATGAAAAAAATGACCCGGTAATTTCGCCAACCGGTCGTCGTTCCATTCGGCTCGCTTGCATAGGTTAAGTAGGTATCTGGCCGACGGCGAATGGACGCAGTCGTAATGCATGTGTAAGCGCATAATACATACATATTATTTTATTCGTCGTAATACACGCTATATTGACCATTATCTGAGGCGGTGAAAAAACCTGGAAAAAAAAGTGCCTGAAAATGAAAATTCAATAGCACAATATGATTTGCAACAGCATCGTACGTACCTATTTATAGAGGTACTTATCATAATCGAGTATCAGATCACGTAATCCATTTGTCAAAATATCAACAACTTCGCAACATTAACATATAAAAGAAGCGAAGAGGAGAGTATGCGATACACCGCGTGTAACGAATACGAAAACTGTCCGTCAATTTGAATCCATTTGGCAACCAGAGTTTAGAGATGCTATATGCTATTGTCCATATCATAACGTTGCCCACTCTGTACAGATTTATAGTCATAAAAATATTGCGCTACTCGGCATATACTCGTATGTACGTAGACAGACGTACGCAGCGAAAGGCACAGGTACAGGTACCTAATACATAAATGTATGTACATTGTAATAAAACACGAATGGAAAAAAATTATTCAGATATGGCAACAAGGTACGATCGTACGACGCGACGCGACGCAGGCATAATATGCAGGTATATAGCCAGCCGCACAGCCGAGAACCTAATCCGCAGGAAACGTTAATGAACAAGTGTAAGTAAGCGGTTACCAATTGCGTAACCGATTCGTGTTACGAAGACCTGATTGTCTCTGGACGTGTTCTAGAATGTAGTTCCATCAGATATCCTGAAGTTAGGTAATACCTGGTACCCAGTTCCACATTAGTCCAAACATCAGGAAACGATAACGCTAACCTAATTTTTTTCCCAACTTTTTTCCCTTCAATGAAACTTTGAAGCGAAATGGCATCCGAATGTTGAATTCGCACACGTCGCTATAATTTATGTAGCGACGTTTATAAGGATGAAGCTGCTGAAGAATTTGTATTCGTAGTTTGTTCGTACGTCGTCTGGCTTCGTAGGTACAAGTTTTTCTTCTGTTCTGTTCTGTTCTCGTAGGTCAAATTTTGCCAATTCTAATTTCATAATATTCCAATCGATACGACTTTTCAACTCTGCTACCCATAGCTTCAAAGATGCTCATGCTCAATTTTCGTCACGAAAAATTTACTTATAAGCATATGTACCTGTAAGATAAGAAACGTACGTGTGTATTTAAGTATAATACACGAGGCGATGAATATTACGCAACAGAACACGATAGGTAGGCACTAGGCAGTCCGGGCCGGTATATAGTAAATTTCCTATATTAGAAGAACTCGATACGCAATAACCATAACTTATTCCTTCCTTTAGACGCTGCTGTATACGTTTCCTACCTCCATCCGCCGCTCGCCGTACAATCGGTAGCTTTATAGTAGGTAAATATTACATCATTGACCGCAAAACAGAATCGCAAGTGAAAAAAAAAGGGGAAAAAACGTGATCGCGGAGTAGAGTAGAGTAGAAATAAAAGTCGAAAAATACCGTAAGTACCTGCGTACCGATATGAATGAGAGACCACTTGTTATCGGTGCTGCGGGTTAACGAGTTCGGTACCCGTAGTCCGTATGGCAGCAGTCGGTGTGCAATTCAGAGCACAGTCGTCGTAACTTCGTCAAGTCGAAGGTGAGAAATTGGCAAATGTCACGATTACATACGATCGATTGTTAATCGATTGATCACGGAGGCGCCGCCGACGCGCTGCGCATTTCTCACGCTGCTCCTGCTAATGATTCGACTGCGGCGAGTCGACCGTGGACTTGGTCATCGCATGGGAATATTGGTCTCGGTAGTGGTAAACGTCCTGCTACGAGAAGAATAATTATTATTGTAGATCCGTATAATGAAATGATTTTTTAAACACGTGTCCAAAAGATGAGAAATTTCGGCTGTTTAATTTTTAAAAGCGTCGTTACCGCCTTTTCGACAGCAGCAGATACATGATAATTACATATTAGACGGCTGAATATGTAGGTATATATGATTCCCGAAGCGATCAACGTATACGTTAGCAGTTCGTAGGTGCATATTTCGTGTGTTTCTTCTTCGTTGCTCGACTCGCGTCCACATATGTGTCGAGCATTCGACCAAATTATAAAGAGGGCCGAGCGACGTGACGCGATATTACGAGACGATGATCGACGGGGATCGAGTGAAAGCATTACGTGTTGCATGATGCGGTACGCAGCGTCGGGTGGTCGACGATAAAACGCGTCTTACGGTAACGATTACGCGTATACGCATACGGTAGGTTAGGTATAAAACGATGCTGGCACGCGTAATGAGCGAAACTAATTGAACACAATGAAGACGATATACCCATATACCTACTCGACACGATGCGATGAAAACAAAACACCTTATTCAAGGTTCCGCCATTTCTCGCCCGGCCCATCCATCCGTCGTAGTTCCGTACGTCTGCGAAGAGAGACGAGCACGTGCCGCGGTATCGATAGCATCGCCTTTACCCATAATAATAACGACGACGACACCGACGAAAACCTCGATGCGGCCTACGTAGCATACCAGAAGTGTTCGTTCAGTTCGTTCGAATTGTCACCGCGACGACGACGAGCGACTATTTCCGGAAAACTTTATCCTATACTGTCGAAGCTTCGTTTGCGCCTTCTCGACCTGTAAAAGAGGCAGTATCCAAAATTACACCGAGAAATAATAATAAACGACCGTTTTATGCAAATTAAAAGTTTTCTATTTTAAAAAAAGGTCTTCGAGCTGGTATATATTTTTAGTGACCACCTACTCGACGATATTTACTATTTGATTCAACTAAACCAAGCGTCAATGTATCGTATTCCGAGTCGGTTTCAACTCGGACGAGTTTATCAATTACCTATTTCATTTGCATATGCGTCGCATCGTTACAATTTCTTCTATTCCTCTCGGACGCAACAGCCGAGTAGTATTCAGCGCGTGACATCGCAAATAAACTGTTGCAGTATATGGTTATTTTTTCCCCTACAGAAAAAGACGTAGACGTAAAAGAGTGGCTTAACTGGCTAGATTGTACGTAGCTCGCGCGCATCGTCCGTTAAATTCATCACAGTAGGTTATAAAATTTGCAGCAGCGATACGATATTAGCAAATTGCGATATACAACGCTCGACTTATACACGAGACGAATGTGTTTTCTGTTCCAGTGAGCGATTCGAGCGGACGATACTCTTCGCAATTCTTTTTCGGCAACGACTTTTGGCTGGGATCGCGAACCGAATGTCGCGAGCTTCAGAATAAACTTTACAACGATATCGTGCCTCCTTTCCCGGTCCATTTCTTCGTATCGAAATTTCTCCTGCAAATGGAAATTCCGCCACGTAAATACGTAAGTATCTATACAACGAATTCCGGCGATGACGCCAACATAATAAAATAGAAACGTTGATTTTTATCTCGGGCTAATTTACTAATAAACACGATCACTCTTAATAGCTCCGTTTGCTGAGCATCGGATTATGCCTTCCGAAAGAGTGCACGACAAACGACATCAGAACAATGTTGATCGAAGATTCCAAAGCACTCACAACCGATACGCCGCCTCGTAACCTGACCGTACTCACTGTGCGAGCGGTCCCCGGCACCTATTCGTTGTACCAGGATAAAAAACTACATCTGTTAATGTAAGTATTACAACGCCGCCGTACCAATTATTTGTGCAAAATATGCGCATAGGTTTGGCCTAGGTCTACTCGTTTGTACGTAATCGAAAGAGTCGCGAATTCGCAAAATTGCACGATGTGGTTCGGCATGCGTTACGCAGCTACTCGTTGCAAACTCCATTAATATTCCGTATACGAACGCGATTCGTTTCACGTGCTTCGACTTGATCCTCGCACCTTTCTTCTCGCGTGTAACAACGAAGCGATCGTTTCACCTTGAAAAAAAGAGAAAAAACCTCAATCGTCGCAGAAACGAACCGAGCCGTTGGAGACCTTTGGCGGTTTTCTTTTTTTCGAAAATCGCATCGAAATGTCTTCTTCGTGGAAACGCGTCGTCGTATGTATATATTTTATAATATACATCTCTCCGGTTCCACTGTTGTTGATAGCCTTCAACTTAATGCGCTGGTATCGAGACGCACTTTCACGAAAGCCTCAATGACCAGTCATCGTACTTCGATCGATGGTTATAAGGTATCGTGTCACGGTTATCACCTAATATAATCTTACGCGTACTACGCTCTCGTATTTGAGGAAATTATGTTTATTTTTTTCTCTTTCTGAAAAAAAAAAAAGAGTTGAACAAACTAATCGTTATTCAGTAGGTATGTTTTTTCACACGTCTAATGTCCTGTCTATATACATGTATACATACGCTCTTCAAAATAGACACCTTCGTCGTGATTGCTGTAGCCGCAGTCAATCTTTATGACCCAATTTATTACGTTTAATTACATTCTAATTTAAGACGACCATGTAATACTTTGTCCATATGGTACTAGCGCTAGGTAACTGCATCGTACTATAATGTAGGTATGTACTTTGGGTCAAAAATCTCGGGCACACCGACCTAAGCATTCAAAACAAAAAAATAAAACATACTCGTTACGAATGTAAAAATGAATTCTCACCTCGAAATATCAATTTTCTACGTATATCGATATACATTTACCATTTACCTACGTCGCGTCGTCGTACAGAATCGTAGATCGCAATTCGACGAGAAGAAAGTGTGAAAAATCGATTACGTCAACGCAGAGCAGACCTACAGCGCCGTTTACAAGTTCACGCGTGTCATCTTTTACACCTATATGCGTACTTGTATGTACACTTAGGTAACATTCATATGCTTCATACGAACATCGAACATTTTTACTTACACGTTTCAGAATCATTTTAAGCGTGGTCATCATTCTGACGATAATCGGCACCTGTTACGAAATATCGCTGGAACGAAAACGAAATCGATTCTATAGAAAACACCATCAAGCGTCCGTTATCAGCAACAATAACGACGGCGATATGAAAATTATCGCGCCGGTCGAAAAACTGGCCCATTTGGAGTTGAAAATCGAAAACGGTTACTCGAAGAAGAATCCATCGGCCATGGTCGCCACACCGCCCTGTAATTTCAACGGTAAGATAGATGATACGTCATTTCAAATACCTACTACAACATTTCAAAACGGAGTATAGCTTATTTTGTGTGTTCTGTTTGTACACTAGGCGAAAGCGCGATGAGCCAATTCATGCTGTCATTTTCGGCCATTTCAAATTCGAGAAAAATTCTGCACGTTGGTCCGACGCCCGAAGAATCTCTGACTTGCGTGCACGGATTACGATTTTTGAGTTTAGCCTGGGTCATTATGGTACACACGTACTTGCAAGTGTTCACCATCGCAGGTAGGTCCACACTCCATTCGAACATCCGCTATTAAAACACGTCAATATTTATCTAATATATACATAATAGCTGTTATTGGTCTCTCGTCACTAGCTCGTCATTGGCAATTGCGTTTTATTATATTCGAACCTAGGCAACAATCGTCGAAATATGAGATATTATTAGCCAAGGCGCGTGATTATTATTCGAAACTGCGAAAAATTTCAAACGCTACGACTCTTCGCTTCACACCACGTCGCGTCGTTATTGCTTGGATATATCTTGCCTACCATCGTCGAACCTGTACGCGATTACGATGCGTTACGCGTTCGCAAAAAAAAAAAAATGAAAATCTTCCTTTCTGTTTGTTATTCAATATCGATAATTACTTCTTGCTTCGTGCATACGCGCGTATATGCCATGCCATTCGAACCGTGATTACGCTGCTGATGATGTAGCTGGATGGCTATAAAAATGAAGTATATTATATGGCGATGGGCGAACGTCGTACCGAGCATCTTTGACGAGGCTTGGGTTCGTTGTCTAAATACAGACAAAAAAATAATAATGATAATTAATCGTACGTAATCATTTTACTCTGATTTACAGAAAATAAATCACTCAGAACTTTGGCTGAAAGGAATTTCATGTTTCAAACCGTCAGCAATGCAACGTTCTCCGTTGATACGTTTTTCTTCATAAGGTATCGTTCGTCATTCTTTCAGCTTCGGTTTTGATTTATATGTATTTATATCTACCTATCGTATCTATCCAGATCGGTGTACTTATTTGCTTCGAGCATTAAGCTAGCATTTTTTTTCTGTCACAAACTTGCAGCTTGCAGGACATTGCCCAGTTATACATGTAACTTTCTAAACTGTTGATAAGAAATACCTGCGTAAAAATACTCGTTAACTACCTACATATCAACTACATTGTACATTGTACGTACTTCGTCAATTATCAAAGTATTACTGACGATGGATAAAAATTTGTTCGTAATTAAAGCCATAATTTCGTCACCTTGAAACGAACGTTTTCACGAAAATTTCTACGTCGAGTTACATTGAACCCGCCTTGCGTAATATGTAACTCGAACGATATTATGATGAAACGTTACGTTGAAAAGCTGACGTAGTAGTTGCATAACTTCTCTCATAACGGCGATGTCAATCTGCAAACTGCAATATACATAAATCAAAATTAAACCACACATTTTTATCGATCAGTTTAACGATCTTTTTTCGTATTTTTCAGCGGCCTTTTGGTCACTTACTTGTATTTCAAATCTGCCAAAAAAGAAATAGCTGACAAAGGACGACGTTCGCAAGGTACGGGAATTGTGATGAGCGTGGCGAAATTCTTCAAATTAGTCGGATATCGATTTTTGAGGTAAGTGCAACGCCGACAGCGGCACTCTTCCAATAAGACGTAAGATTACGTGATACGTCGTCGAGTCAGCTTTCGTTCCAAGTGTTTGACGAATTTCTTCAGCTCCCACAACATATGACTCGTGACACCAGGCATAAGCTTTGTTCTTTTCGCAACTCCGAGTACAGTGTAGAGTAGAGTAGAGTAGGGTAGACCAAACTGATAAGAACCTAAAGAGTATGCAGAGTAGCTAAAAATATAAACATTGAAAAGAACACAAACGAAGAAAAAGAGTAGAATAGAGTAAAATCTCACCACTACTAACACACAAATCAAAAATTCACTAGTAAACATACAAAATTCAATTTGTAAACAAACAACAAAATCTGCTCTACTCTACTTACACCTCCTTCATGCCTCCTTCTCAGAAGATGTAGGAAGAGCTGCTCCGTGCTACTGTTTTTACTCTACCCCTTGCGAAAAGAACGCCTACCGGTGATCTGCTCCGAGTAAAAAGGTGCGAAAAGAACGCAAACTGCTGCTCGGAGCTGCTCGGAGTTACTCGGAGCTGCGAAAAGAACAAAGCT
>FIZT01007945.1:0-10531 GCA_900065295.1 Paracoccus marginatus
AAAAAAAAATTGGGTCAACAAACAAACAAAAAAACAAACAAACAAACAAAAAAACCCTGACGATCGCAATAGCGGATTTCCGTTTACACGGAAGTCCGCTAAAAACGAGGTATTTACGAACACTGATGGTAAACACGACTCCCTTATCGTTGACTATACGCCTTCTTTTCACATTGAGTACTGTCAAAGCGATGTATAAATTAGGTAAATATAGCATGAAATCGACTGAAATCGACATATACGCGCTTTGTAATCTTGTCATTTTCTTCACACACTTCAGTCAAGCACAAGTTTATCCTGTGTGTATTTCTGTTTTTAACAGTTTTAAAGTCACATTGATAGTGCTATTCAAACTACTTGCAAATAGGACCAAATGACGTCTCTGTGGCGAGAATCGAAGAAAATCGGCAGACAGCTGCGAGGAGCGGAGAATATATTCGGGTACCGGAGCACGGTGGCGAATCAGTTTTATTTATTATATTGCATTTGCGGTAAAATTCTGTTTACGGATAAAATTGACAAAAGCGTGAGATACGTTTGGTGCGGCATGGTTTCGTTACCAATTCTATCAGCCTACATCATGCTTGTATCTTATTTGTGGTTCGCGAAAGATGCAGATGTGGTAATGTTTTGCTTCGTGATTGGCGTATTTAGTGGCATTCATACCTTAGCAGTAGGAATCCCCTTGCTTTCGTATTCATTCGGCAGTAGCATTGAAATGATGATCGAAATCGCGGATAATATTTCAGTTAGAGGATATGATGTTCACGAACGACAAAGGAAATTTCTGGTTGAGGCCATAAATAACGCTACGAGTATTCTTGGACCATTTACTATATGTTTGCTTGGGGTTCTGTGGATTTGTACTTTCGATGCGGTACTATTTTTCGAAGAAAATAAAGTAAAAGCTTATTGGTACTATTCGCTTCCTGTTTTCACTATGGAAGAGTGGCATGCTAGTGTTGGGCTGTTTCTCGTAATCAGTGTGTTAGTGAACATCGTTGCGATCTTATTTGTGATTTCCTTGTATTCAGTTGAATCCATCATTTTATATTGGAACGCAGTATGTTGTACGGAGGTGAATTTCATTTGCAATGATTTGGATGCCAAAATGCGACACCTCAGTTTGTCTCACAGAGAAGCTATCCAAGATGGGGAAGTTTCACCAAGCTGGAGTAAAGTTTTCAGTACGGCCATAGAAGACTGCGCTGTTCGATTTCAAAACGTCGTACGAATGTATAATTGTCTTGAAGGGTTCGTTGAAATAATCGGTACAATTGTAACTTGTTCCGTTTTCGTGAGCAGCGTAGTTTTTCTAACTTTTATCATTTCCGTAAGCTATATTTTGATTGATTCCTGATTGATTTAAACGAGGAATTATTCGTCTAACGGATAAATGTTTCGATCTAGGACCAGATGGAATGGCCGGTAAAAATCAAACAATTGATGGCGTTTTTTTGCTGCCTAATTTTTGCATTTATGTTTTATTGGATAGGACAAAACTTGGAAAATTCCGTAAGCCTTACGTTATTGAACAGATCTAAGGTTTATCGTACGTGGTTCTTTCAATTTTTGATGACAAAATTACTAATACTTACTTCCCTTGTTGTTGTTTTTTTTTCTTTTTTAAATTAGATGAATCAGTTGTCGGCGGCGGTCTACGATACTCCTTGGTATCTCTCGACAAAGGTACGAAAGAACGTTTACGTATTGTTGTGCCAAACACGATCAGTGAAAAATTTCGCTGTGTTCAAAGTTTACGGGCTGCAGTTGAATAATTTCTCGAAATTCCTCCACGGTGTACTATCATTCACAAATATTTTGCATAGACTTTCAAAAAAATGAGACGTTTGTGCACATTTGCCAGTTTTGTGACCTTTTTCTGTTTTCAACAGCTTTTCACGCTTTGTTTTTTTGTGATGTATTTAGCGATAAATGGTTTACTGTATTTTTAATGCGCTTTCTTTCGAATGAACTTTTGATGGAAAGTGAAAATGGAATTTTCTCGGCTGCCTATGTTTTTACCCAGAACAGCGGTTCTTTTGAAATAAAACGTTTTCCTCGGATCGCCAAAAGAACTAAAAAATCATCAAAATTTAGTTTTTTTCAGTTTGTTGAAACATAGGATTTTGACCTGACCCACTTCACTGACCTTTTTTTTTTCAAAATTTCGGAAGTTTGAAAAATTGTTGAATTTATATATAGCCCAGTGAGAAGGAGTGAAAATGAGGCTGAGCGTAGAATTGTAAAAGTCTAAAAAAGAAAAAAGATTCGCATCTAATTACCCTTTGGTATTATTATTTATGACGTCAATTTTCACTCCTGGCGCAGAAGCCGTGCATCGCAAATTTTTGACATTAGCTCGTGCGATTCATTCTGCCCGATGATGCGTCTCAGCCAACTGCGTTAATTGAGGGATCATTAAGTAAATCGTTGATTTCCAATCCATTTTTTTTTTTTTGAATTTTTTAGAAATGAATTACCAAAGAAAATTTTTCATGCTTGACCTACGTGAAACGCTCCGATCAATTTTGAATGGCGAAATATTTCAATGAGAATTGCCGTAAACTTGTTAGGTATCTCAACCGTTAGAAATATTGTATATGTATTTTTCAGTGATTCAGTTCTATTGATGTCCAGAACTGATGCATGTCTATTCATGATTTTCAAACATTTTTTCTCCTAACTGTTCATCAACTGCTCGATTGTGTGTTTGGATGAGCTGCGATATCTCATTCAATTTCACTGGTATGGCGTGTTGAACAAATTTCAAATTTTTAAACCTGGCTGATTCATTTATTAATAAAATGATGCAAAGAATTGACGTAGGTCAGAGTAAAAAGCTTGATTTTTAAAAAAATAGAAAATTGCATTTTTCAAAGGAGTAGAAACTTGAAAACTAAATTATTAATTTTTGAAAAAACTCAATCGTACGTGGTTGAAAAAATTTCAGAAACTCGCATTGTGAGCAATTCTTTTTTTGTCTGACGAATTTCTGGTCCATTTTATTCGTGAAACTGGTTATCTACATAATATATTGGTTGACGCGTAGAGGGGACTATGAGAACTTCAATTTGATGGCCATTATTGTCTTACGGGTGGGTAGATATATCCGCAATGAATACTTGATAAATGTGCCCACCGTATAAGTGAAACCATTTTCCAAGTAGACTATATACTTATTTCTTTACAGCACTTTCAGAAAGTGCTCCACCTTCGTTGGCTGTACGCCTTTGTTTAGTACCTACGTAAAAGTGCAGCATTATTATTATGAATGTATCAATAATTCCAAAAAATGATAATGAGAGTTTGCAACAAGTGGGTGTATTCAAGTGAATGGATACTTCATAAATGTACTGTTGGTAAAACTATCGCAGATAGCAAGGAAAAAAGGAGGTACTTATTTGTAATTGCCAACATTTACTCGTATATTAAACACAAATCTCTTATCGTTGGCGGTACACCTTCTTTCCGCATTGAGTATTGTCAAGATGATGTAAGTATAAAAATAGATAGAATCAGTAGATATGTACGCTTTGTAGTCGGGTCATTCTCCACACACACGTTGGCCAAGCTCAATAACCACCTGTATTGAAGAAAAAAACATATTCATTATTCATATTATGAACATTTCTTTCAAAAAATAAACTTTACCACTTGATGGAGAAACGTGAAAATGCATTCTCTTCGGATTACCAAAAGAATTAAAATATAGTCAAAGTTGAGGTTTTTGTTCGGTTTGTTGAATCAGAGGATTTTGATCCAACCCACTCTGCTGGTTTCTTATCAGTTAAAAAAACTGTCGAATTTATAAGGGCACGGAAAGAAGGGGTAAAAATGAGGCTCAGCGTAGTGCGAAATGATTCGCATCGAATTATCCTTGTTTGTAGTAATGGGCGATAGTCGATAGGAGTAAGGATCGATAGTTTCGATAGTTTTGTTCCGATACTATCGGAACTATCGATAGTTTCTTAGTAATAGTATAGATAGTTTTTTTTTCTTTTTTTAATGTAAACAACGCATAAGACAGGTACTTTTTCTGAATAAAAAAACAAATAACATTCTCCTATTTTTGAAAAATGAAAAAAAATATTCTAGGTATCTGAAAACACTGTTGAAATTTATTAAAAATTTTAAATGAATAAAATGAGAAAATGGGCCAGCAACATCTTTTTTTCCTTTAAAAAAAAAAAAAATTCTGTAGTGTTTATACCTACATGTTTCGCGCGTTTTTTAAAAATTTTCTTAAAATATAGTGAATTGTATGTTTTTGTGTAGGAAAAAAATACGCATCATAGGCGCATTCTTCATTTGAAAAACAAAAAAAAAGCTATCGTTCTTGTATCGATAGTTTTCAGCGATAGTTTTTTCAACTATCGATAGTGCAAACTATCGATAGTCTCACTATCGGTAACTATCGATAGTCTAAAACTATCGACTATCGCCCATCACTACTTGTTTGTTATATTATTATGACGTCAGTTTTCACTCCTGGCGCAGAAACCGTGCATCGAAAATTTTTGACGTTAGCTTGTGCATTTCATTCACCCAGATAATCCTTTTCAACTTACTGCGTTAATTGAGTGATCAACAAATCGTTAATTTTCAATCGATATTTTAGATTTTTTACAAAATGAATTACTGAAGAAAATTTCTTGCTCTTGATCTGCATGAAACGTTTTGAGCAATTATTGAATATATGGAGATATTTCAATTTGACGTCGTGCTTAGCTCTTGTCACAGAGACCGCTGGCTTGAATTCCAGATCCTTGACTCGAGTTATTTGTTGTACTCTTCCCTCTGACGTTTTCATTCAGTTTGACTGACATGGTATGTTAAATAAATGTTTCAAATTTTTAAAACCAACAGCTGTTTTATTTATCGATAAAATGATGCAAAAAATTGACGTAGGTCAGAGCTGCATGCAAAAATCTCGAAAAATTTGCCAGCAGTAAGCCATACACTCGGATGACGGTGAATTTTCTCACAGTTTGAGTTTGACTGAGAAGTACCAGGATATTTTTTCGTATCGCAACCGACCAATACCAAGGTGTTGAGTAAATTGCCGCGGATACCTCGTGTACCTAATTTTACATCGAAACAAAAACGAGTAGGTGGTCAGTTGATATATTTCTCAACAGTAAACTTTTTAGGATGGTGCCTTGATTACCATGTTGTCCAGGTTCTGGCCGACCCAGTAAAAGAAGAAGCCCAGTAGGTTGTCACCGATGTAGCATATCACAAATTTCATCCTCAAAAGAAATGGTAGACCTTTCTGTGAATCATTTCCCATCACACATTAGTCAGGTGGTCACTATTATTCTGCCATTGGGAAAAATTCAATTCAACTTACCGCTGTCGAGAAGTAAAGCATTGCTACGCTGTAACAGAAAGCCGTAGGCACCACAAATGATCCCATCACTCCGACGTATCCCCTCAACGCATCTATTAAGCTGGAAAAATCCCATCGAATCTTTACGATTTTGGGAATTTCACCAATATTCCATATTATTTCCTTGAAAATACATAGGTACTTACTTGGTGATTTTCCGTAGTCTTCTCATTCCACGTCGCACTTCAGCCTCAAAATCTCGATTCCAGTCTCTCCAGCTCTTATCATTTCGTTCAATTTGGCCATTCAGTCGACCACTCAGCGAATGGAAATAATCCCTGACGCGAGTCAGCTCGTTACAGCATACCACATTCCACAGCAATACGATGGCTAACGATGAAATCAATTGAAACATATAAATTTCGAGCATAAACGTCGACACGGAATTTGCCCAAAAATAATAGCTCGTTGAGGCGCCCACGTCTTCGTCGACCGTCGGAGTAGGGTACGCGTAATATAGATAATTCTTCACCTTAGTCTGTTCGTAATTTAAACTCAAATCGATGAAACAAACAAACGAATATATTACCATGAAGCACATCACCATTGGACCCAAAATCAATGCAAAAATTCTTCTTTTATCCATTCTCTCGACTTTAGGATCCTCAAAGCCAACATTGAAACTGTCCCTGGTTGTCAGTACATCATCAATTAGTTCAATCATAGCGTCTATCTCGTCACCGTACAAGTAGGATATCAAAGGGAACCCGAATATTTCAACATTGGCGCCAATCGCGTTGGCAACGGTTACCCTCAACATAAAATCCGTGTTGGCAGCGTGGTACCAAAAGTAATATACACCCATGGCGTAAAAATATATCACTTCGAGGCCGTTCAACGAGAACCAGAAATATTTCACCCAACCGTTCACCTTATTGGTGAAGTACATTTTGCCGAAAAAACAATAAAACGCGAACAGCTGATTCGCTTCGGTGGTTTTGTAACCGAAGATGTTCTCGGTGCCACACATTTGTCTGACAATTTTGCACAATTCGACAAACACTGTTTTCATTTTGGATTTTTTCCGAAACTGTTGTAGCATGCATCGATGGTCGAATCTTACTTCGAATGCTTTTGTTCGAAATGCTGATAGGTGGCTTTTAATTATAGAGGAATCGCGATATGCTCGAATATTTTCGTTTTCATCTTTGGTTTCATTTATTAATCGATTGTGAGTGATTGATTATCACTTTCTTTTCGATTATAATTTTATACATATCGAAAAGGTTATAATTTTAAAAAAGTTTTGATGTACGTTTTCTTCAGTCTCGTGAATAAATTAATAGAAATGTCTGACCTTGACGTTTTATCAATCAAATTTTCATGCATCCCCCTGCCGAGTGCTGAAATTTTGATGGTCGCAGCAGTTTCCATTTTGATTTTGGAGACCCCGAGGTCAACCTGAAAACTGCCTCAGGCCGTCATAATTTAATCATTCAGCCTAATCATAGCGTCTATTGCATCACAGTACAAATAAGAGATCAAAGGAAACACGAATATGATCTTAATATTTGATGACGTTATTGAAACTCCAAAAAAAAGTTTTATTGATACATCTTTTGTCTGACTCATGAATAAATTATAAGAAAATTTTATGGCTAGGTGTCTTATCAAAACAAATTTTTTTTTTATCCCATCAGCGTATTTGTTATCAAAATCTACATCTGTTTTCTAAAATAAAGAAGTTCCTTCACATTGGCTAAAATGACATTGCAAGGAAAAAAAAAATTTCAAGAAACATTGAACTTTTTCCCCCATCAAATTAGCACACACAAATTGTCGCATTTTATTTTTTGTGAAATTTATGCAGGAAATTTGCGAATGTTAAAACTGTCTGCACAAATCGTGAGAGGTTCCTCAACAGCAAACCGTATACTTTAATGATGGTGAAGTTTTTCCCTGATTGAGTTTGACATAACAATATGTAAACATTTTTTCGTATGGTTGTGGAGCAATACCACGGAGTGGAGTATACCGCCATCGACACCTCGTACATCTGTGAACAAAAAAAAGAGAAAAGTTTTGAATAACGAGTCGTCTAATTTTGGCAATTTTGGGAGTAAAAGTTGATTCATTTTTGTTTTGTATTTTACCATATCATCCAGATTTTGTCCTGTCCAGTAAAATAAAAACGCGACGACGATATCGGCTACAAAACATGCCAAGAACTTCAACTGCAGTGCGATTGGTAGCGTTTCCTGAAAGAAATAGCATCAACTCATCATTTGGAGTGGGATGAAGAGCCAAAAAAGTTGGAATAGTCCCTGCGGTTAGCTCAAGAATACTTCACTTTTTGAACACAAGTTGAAATGCGGTTCTTATTTTAGTATGACCCATAACGAAATTTTTGAGATGTGAACTCATGAAAAATTTCCCTTAGGAGGGGAGCGAGGCGAGAGTTTCATGAGCGGTTTCACCTCTATTTCTCCACATAAAGGGGGCAAATCTTTCAATAGTTGTATATTTTTCAAAAATTGTGAATTTTCCGAAATTGTAAATTTTTCAAACATCGTAAAATTTCCAAAAATTATAAATTGTTTTGAAACAGTAAATTTTCCGAGAAGTTTGAATGTATAGTTAATGAAATTGAAAATCGCCTTACCGAAGTGATGAAATAGAGAACTGCAACGCAATAGCCAAAATCCACCGGTAATACGAACGACCCCATCATGTGGACATATCCTCTCAAATAATTAATCAATCTGAAGCAAATTCGCATACACTAATTAGTGAATTCTCCAACTCGATTATCAATTTCAGAACCTCTCGTGACGCTTACAAAGTAATCCTTTGAACTCGCTTGATTCCGCGTCTTATCAAATTTTCAAAATCTTCTCGCCAAACCATTGAAATCCTATTCATTCGTTGCGCATCTTCTTTGTTTAAGCGACTTGCCTCCAAATTGAACTCATTCCTTATACAGATCAATTCATTACGACAGACCGTATTCCACTGCAATATGATGGACAGCGAGGCCATCAACTCGATCATCGAGAGTTCAAAAACAAAGGTAGCGATACCGTTCAAAACCAAATAATATTTCAATGTACCGCATTCTTGAATCGTCGGAAACGGATACAAATAGTACAAATAATTCTTCACTTTGGCCTCGTCGAAAAAAAAGACCACATCGAAAAAACACACCAACGAATACATCCCCATGAAGCAAAAAAATAACGTCCCCATGATACTGGCGAAAACCATCCTACCATCGACCATACCCGCATTCTGGTCGAATCTTCGGCTGCTCACGATATCGTCCACGAGCTCGATCATAGCGTCCATGCTATCTTCGTACCAGTACACTATCATCGGATATCCGACCACGAGCACGGTATGAGCTCCGACCGCGTTTACAATATCGTACATGACCATTAAACTGATACGCTCGCCGTACCGCAAATAAGCCAAACCGATCGCGTACGAGAAGATAATTTCAAAGGCAACTAGTCCGTACCAAAGGTACTTCGCACATTGGCTAATTTTATCCGTGAAATATACCTTACCGATGATGCAATAAAACATGTACAATTGATTTGCCTGCCAGCTCTTGTAACTGAACGCTTTCTCCAGACCGAATATCTGTCTGGCGAGTTTTTTCAATTCGCGACAAAGTGAGAGCATTTTTCTGCTAAACGATTCTGATACCAAACATCATCTGATCTATCTCTCTATTTTTTGTCTTTCATGGACTGTTTGGGACTTGGTGGCGTGTTCGCTAGTTTTAAAACAGCGCTCAGGATTATTTTGGGTGGAATGTACGATAATACTTTGTTTAACGAATGAATGAGTGTATGCAGGTTTGGTTGAATTTTCCACGGTTTTAGATAATTTCTGTGTACATATTTACACACACTTGATGACAGGTATACAATTTAGCACTCTTCGCTTTTCTGTTTATTGACGAACGAATTACACAAATATGTTTTCTTTGATTATTTGCTCGATCAACTTCTCACGCTTCAATTTTGCCCAAAATACAGTACGTTTTTGTTGTGTGGTGTTGATTGAAACCGTCGTGTCACCACAGTCGCTCTTTTGTCTCTTTTGTGATTTGATGAAAATAAAGTAATCTATGTTCGTAGAAGTTGAAAAAGAGAAAATACGATAGACTGAAACGGTATGTAAGTTCGTGTTATTCATAAATTAGTAATGCATTTTATGACCGCCACTTGAAAACTTATCGAATTGAAGGTGTTTCGGAAACATTACTCAAATACTTGTATTAATAATTCAGATTGGGTAATTTTTGCTCCTGGCGCACAACTCGCATAATAAATATTCGTCTATAATAACATTCAAAAACAAAACACAAAGGATACGTGTGATCCTAGCACTTCTACAGCACCAGTTCGACAAATAATTTTCTCCATGCCTGTCAATCATCAAATTTTTCAGCGTGGCACCAGTTTGAAAAATAACTAGAAAATTGTTTTCTTTGTTAAGTCAAACAATATTCTCTCACCCTCCCCCCACCTGCAAAAAATCAGATGTGAAGATTTGAAGTGTTCAAGGTCACTTCAAGCTAAACGCTTTTCTCAAGTAGCCATGTTCTCTTACCCAAGAATTGTAAAAATTGGTTGAAAACTTTTGGTGACAGATTTTCTCTTTTTCAAGTGTTCGTAGATTTTTGTCATCCTACAAAAGTTGAATCTTTAGTTATGTTTGATAGAAAATTATCAAAAATGATTAATTTTCTAACTAAATATTTTTATTCATGTTTCAGGTGAGTGAACAAGTCATTATGATGAAATAATATCACTGTACCTATTCGTATCTTACTTGAAGAAAATGAGTAAGTGAAATCATCTTATCGTGCAAGAGCAGATGGAAAAGAAAAAATTTCGTATTTTAATAGAAGAAGTGAAAAAAAAATCCATGATAACTCTCGAAATCCCTCGAGGTGGTAGCATCACGTTGACAGGTATTTACAGTTGGTCTACGTGTAGGTAGGTACATACAATACGAAATGGAGCCAGCTTGTTGCAGCAATGAATTAAAAATTGAAAAATGAAATTTTCCAAAAAGGGTGGTGAATCTGCCCCGGAGGGATCCGAAGCTGATATTTAGGTGGTAAATGGGTACTACCACGAAACATGCATGACCAAAGTTTCAGACCCCCCCCCCCCCCCCCCCCCC
>FIZT01007949.1:0-24626 GCA_900065295.1 Paracoccus marginatus
TAGGGAGCTAAGCATTTTGTCACGGGGTTTTTAGACCATAAGGACCAATTTCCACCAGAAAATCTCAAAATCTGTTCTCAGGGCCGATTCACCATACTTAATGGGCTATACCCTTTGTTCATTTTGCCTCAACAAAGTGGCGATTTTGGTAATTTTGCATTCAATTTTTTGCAATAAAACTTGAATAAAACTTCGAAAAATTCAGAAAAATCATAAATCTGGTTAAAAAATTTGGCGGACGATCTTTTCTTATCGGCTCTTACGCATTTCTTCAAGGAAATTTTTCAATTTTTTGTGGAATTTCGGTCATTTTTACTTTTAAAAAATCGAAAATGGTGATTTTGGGGATTTTCTTAGGATTTTGAGAATTTCTATGGGTGATTTTAAAAAAAAAATTTCTGGCAACACTGATTTCGTATTTATTCCAAATTTTTTTCTCCAGGAAAGTAGGCAGGGGTGGGGGAGACAGGGAGGGAAATCATTGTGTTAAAACTTCGAAATACCAAGAAAAATGAAAATATCATAAAACAATGTAGAAATAATTGCAAAACTTGAAATCCATCTTCGAAACTGGTTCAGTGATTCCCAAACCGTTGTCAATAATTAATTTAAAAATCAAGAAACGAAAAAAATCTTCAAAAGAAAGCTGTCCGGCTTGAAAAATTGAGCATTTTTTGTTCAGTGCAATTTTAGAACCAGTTCAGTGGTTCCTAAAATATCAACGATTTCCCTAAAAATGAGGAGAAAAAAATTGCTGAGCGTTAAAAATTAAAAATTTTTTGTTGATAAATCATTGGAACAAATTCAGTATTTTTTTTTCAATTTTAAAGCCGTTCAAATTTTTTTGTATTCAATTTTTTTGAAAAATCTTCAATATCTTGAGAACTCCTGAACTGATTCAAAAATCACGTATGACAAAAAATGTTCAATTTTTCAAGCTCTACAACTTTTATTTTAAAAATTTTTTCGTATCTTGATTTTTTGAAAAATTATCGACAACTTTACGAACCACTGGATTTCTTTAAAAAACCAATGCTTCGTAATGCTCATAAAATGGAATGAAAAATTCATACGAAGACTTTCTTATATCTACCTCTAGTTCTAAAATTTTTTCAACTTTTTTTGGTGGGTGAGAGGGGGGGGGAGGGGGTTCAACCCTTACCAAACGCACTTTTCAAATGCGTAAATTCACCTTGACTCGACCTTTGAAAAAAATAATTTTTCATCGTCGATAAATCTGGTGGAAATTTTCCAGACTTTTTCGCATTAAAAGCGAGCGTACGTGTCATCAACTACAAGTTTGAAAAATTCGATTTCCAATTACATTTGCTTTTTACAGACGAGAAGGCTCATAAGAACTGGCATATTCGACTCTATATACGTACACCAGACCGTCTGTATCGATCAGCTGCTCTCGACTTTCTGTTTTTCGTACAGTGAAAATTGGCCCGTTTTGTGTACGTATCTTCCACCCCTCACCCCGTACTTTTTACGCGTACCAAGACGCTTCATCGTGAATCGTGATATGAAAAAATTCCAGCAGCGAATGAAGGAGGTAGGTAGGTAGGCATAATTTATGTAACACCCACATTTACAATCATGACATTGAACGAATTGCGACTTTGCGAGTAGTGAAAACGTCGTGTCGCATGTACGTTGCTGACGTCGGCGTATATAGCCTAATTTTGTCAACTGGTCGAAATTCCCATCACTGGGATTTTTATTTTTCCTTCGCTAGATTATAACCCCCTTAATTCGAAGCTTCGTCCGACTGATTCCATCCAAACAACGAAGAGGTCGCATCGATTAGTAAACTCTCTCAACTTTCGTCTAAATTTTCCATCTGTTTTGAATTTCGGCGCTGGAAAATTTTTTTTCGAATACAAAAAAATTTGCTGAGCTAGGATCGAAATAAGTAGGTAAATTTTTAAAAAAAAATCTTCATCATTCGATAACGAATTTAATTCGTTTAATTCGTCGTAGGCTGGTAAAGGTCAAGAGTCTATAACGTCTTTATTAATATCGATCGAACATCTACACCGGAATAAATTCACGCAACACCTACCTACTCAATTTAATTTAAAATTAACGTCATAGTTTTGTAATCATTTCGAACAGCTACAGGAAACTATAAAGTGATACCAATTCGTATAGATGGCACGTTCTCGCGAACCTCGTCAACTAATTACTCGATAATTTTTCATCGTCCGTCGATTATTTTAAACGATATCTTTCTCAGAATATCTATTTTTCTCACTCATTGCGAAAAAATCAATCGTTTGGCTCGATTTTGGACACCGAGGTCAACAACAGCCACTAAATAAATTTCTTTCACATTTTCACGATAAAATTCTCTTCTCTTTATCGAACGAATCCAGACCAAGAACGACAAAAATCCAACTCTGTTCACTTCCCGTCAATCAATAAACTGGAATTTTTCGTATTACATTTCCAACCAAGCCATCAATGTCAAAGTCAAGACCATACATCTCTTCGTAGTACCTACATGAATAAAAAAAAAAATGGAAGCCAGAAAACTATACTATGGAAACATTACACCCGGTAAATTAAACGACCGCATACGAGTATATATCGGCTTGTCTGCGACGTAGCCTGCAATTACTCAGATGCTGATACATTTGCAGGAACTGGACTCGGGCTGAGTGTACATAATTTCAATCAAAGCCAGACAAAAGTCATAAATTTTTACCTTTCATTGTACGTAGCACGATCGCGGGTCATGTCCAGTGCGCAATATCTCACGATTTATAACATTTGTTATACGGATCCGATATGCATTAACCTACACACACATATTTTCCACTTGGGGCTATTAAAAACCACACTCTTCGAAGCTATCTGTCTTATAACGAGTTTTTTTTTCTCGCCTCCCTCTTCGCCGGAGCTTAATACTCTCTTCAACTCTTCTTACGCGTATATGGAGAAGGAAAAAATTTTTCAACGTGTATAATTTACTTCAGTATTCTTGACTGGAAAAATACATAAATCTGGGACCGTTTATTATATCTCAATTAACAACTTTGGTAATGATTTTTTTTTTCAACGGGTAAGTCAAACGAATTACCCACCTTGATGGGTCTTTAGAGATATTAAATTTCATATAAAGCAACCTAATACGTCCGAGCAAATAAAATATAGAAAAAAATAGATAAAACAACACCGACCAATTACATCTTACATACAATTTGAAACCTTTTTTTCAACCACAAGTAGCCTATTTTTCTTCTTAAAACCATACAAATACTCGCATAAATTAAAAGAAATGAAAGAAAGAAATGCACATGAAAAGTAATGGTGTAAAAATTCCTCTACACACGAACAAAAAAAAAAAATCGAGAAAAAATTTACTACAGGCTACGAAAAGGTTACGATGAGATTTACGACCATTCTCGCGGATTTTTTTCATTCGAAGAATGATACAGATGAATTATTACCTCTTGGATGGGCTAGCAGTAAGTGATGCACCGTACTAATGGAAAAAGTAAATCGATAAAAAAAATGACGAACAAATACTTCATTTCTTTCATTACAAATCGAAGCCAACTCGAGTAAATTATTCTATTCGCGAGAGAATAACTCATTGACGAATTCTCACCCAACAGAGGCTAAAGAACGATCGTTCTAATCCCCAGGGTAAGGGTAAAAAAGTCGATAAATCATAAAAATTCCACAAATAAACCGATTTCAAAGCTCGCCAAACAGTGTAGCGTGAAATCACGCGATCTCATTTTGAATAAATTTTGATTGTGGCGGATCGATAAAGGTGAATAAAATACGTAGCGAGTTGGTCGCGTTAATGAATACCATTCTTGTTTTTCTCATGAACTGCTGCATAGCATTTCAGGCCTCGTTGAGTTTACATTTTGTATAAGATATGTCGTCGAACGTTTACTTCAGCAGGTAGAGAAATAACTTATTAACCTTTGCATAAAAACAATCTCGTACATAGTAAAGTACCTACTACCGTATTGAACAGTGAATCGCGGCAAAACAAGAAACAAGAATTTATCGCTTCCAACCAGCCCACCAGTGGCAAGTCACTTTCACTAATTCATTTGTAAACTATAAAATCTAATCTGGTTCGAAATGAAACCTGGCGTCGTCGATGAGTGGTCGATAACAAACGACTGCTTCTCCATACACATACACTTTCTTTCATACAATCGTTTTTATAACGTTACAGGTTATTTCTTCGGGGGTATTATGTTTTGGATATCGATCGAATACGCAATTTTGTCGTCATTGATCGACTTTCAACGAAATAGTACCAAATCGAATATCGCCAAAATATTTTATCACGACCCAAACCAAAAAAAAAAAAACACTCAACAACGAAACAACTATCCATTTAGAAGTCAAAAATCTTTCAAACAATAATACCTGTAATTAAAGAATAGAACACTACATACCGGCGCTAGTACATAATTACACGAGCAATTAGAGTACATTCCCATAGAACAGGAAGCCCATTAATC
The DNA here is from genome assembly GCA_900065295.1 of Paracoccus marginatus. Classification (NCBI taxonomy): domain Eukaryota; kingdom Metazoa; phylum Arthropoda; class Insecta; order Hemiptera; family Pseudococcidae; genus Paracoccus; species Paracoccus marginatus. The sequence continues at coordinate 4,497 of FIZT01007949.1, forward strand.
AACACGAGTTGGAACTTTCTTCGGTCTCAAAATTGATAACAGTACAGGTTTTAAAAAAATGCAAACTACGTAAGGAAAATGTTTGAACGCGTCGAAAAACACACGAGTCTCTTCTGACGGATGACTCGATGAAACAAAGTAACAATACGTCTTCTTAGCAGTATTAAACCATAAGTACAAAGAAGGATCAAGATTTCATTTCATTTAAACGAAGACCTAACACAATGAAAATATAGTGCAAAGGAAATCGTTCAATGTCAGAAATAAACTACATGATCAGAAAACGGAGCTTTTTCAAAATGTCATTCGATGTCAACATCCGAAAACAATGTAATAAAAAACGAATTCTACTCGATAAGTAATAATTAAAAATAAAATAATAATGATCAGGGGAAAGGAAAATTAACAAGTATACTGAATGTATAACTGATTAGGAGAACAAAAGGTGTAAGACACAAAATAAATTGATTAGATGATTTTAGGAATAAGATTGTAGTGAGAATACGAGTAATTGGGATTTCTAGTCGAATGAAAGTTAAACTTGGGGCGAAGTTCTGGTTCTCTACACCGAACAAAGTGTATATAGCAGTGAAGAACGTAAATTGGGTGCATGTTGATAACATTTTAGCAATATTTCAAAACTGATTTGCACATTTTTTACTTCCTTATTGTATGTATGTAATATCACTACGACAGGCTTACAAGAACAAGAGGAATATGTTTACATACCTAGAAACGCAACGATCGGTTAATCAGCATTCGCCTATGGAGATTACAAAGGGTTCAATATTAAAACTAGATTACACGAGTTACACTAGATAAAAATTCGAAATTATTTCACTAAACATGAAAATGTAACGTTAAAAATTCTATCAACGAACACAAATACAGAGATAATTAAAACTAAAGTCGCGTATCTGCCATCAATTAAAAATAAATGTCTGTGGATCGCTCATTCCATTTCCATTATCCCCTCCACTCTTAGAAATTTCAACTTTTAGGATGGACAGGACAAAATAAAGGAAATACAATTTTTTCACTTTGGAAGCACCTAATTTTTAATTTAATTTCATTTAACAACTTATGCAATCTTGATAAATTACTTAAAATGTTCAAAATTTGAAAAATAAGCTTGTAAGTGACCTAAAAAAATTAAATAAAAAATTTGCTCTCATTAAATTCGTACAATGCTAGGTGTCAAACTCAATCGTACAAACAAAAAACAAACGAAAAAGTTCAAAATCAATTCTGCACTTTTGAAAACTAAAAAGTTCTTCTGTTAAAATATTTTCAAATTGCAATAATCTAATTTTGTACTAATAACTTGCTCTTGAATTTATTGATGAAGATATTAATCAAACATAGCTTAAAAAATAAGCTGAAATTTATATTTCAATCCTGCGTTTGTTCGAAACATTTCGAAGTTGCCATTACAGCAGCGACGTAAAATTCTCAACTCATCGAAATTTCGTTATCACAAAATTCCGAATGAAAACGTAAAGTTCTCTGAAAAACATTCATTTCCATCGTAAATCTTCATCTGTAGGAGTGTTTGTCAATAGCGATGAGAAAAATGTAAATATAAATAAAAAATTCGTTTCGTGGTTGTGTAATACTAGTAATAATGGGCTAATTCGCTGGTGCAATGAGTTTTATGAACATACGCTAAGAACGCTTATTTTAATTCTCAAGTGGTTTGCCTAAGTCTCTGAAGAATGGCTAATACAGGAGTTTTACCTTTCGTCCGAGGTGTCGATTTTAGCACCAACGATTTCAGCGTAAGTTGATGAATTAACTTTGATTTACGTTTAATTTGAAATTTCTTACTAAAGTTCAAACTTCATTTCAGGGCGATTTTCCACATTCAGTAAAGCTTATGGCCAGTGTACAATGGCTCAGACTGAACAACACCAAATTGGAAGAAATCCCTTCCGAATTGGGAAATCTACAGAAACTGGTTCGATTACAATTATGCTTCTTGTCGGAATATGTTTCAGAAAAATTAACTGTGCTCTATTTCCAGGAGCATCTTTCCTTGAAACGAAATAGATTGGAAAAACTTCACGGCGAGCTGACCGAATTAACGAGCCTAAGAACGTTGAACGTTCGCCAAAATGCTCTCAAGTCGTCCGGTGTTCCGCCAGATTTATTTCAGTTGGAAGAGCTAACTACTCTAGATTTTAGTCATAACAATTTAAAAGAGGTTCCCGAAGGATTAGAGAAAGCTCGTTCCTTATTAGTATTGAATTTAAGTCATAATAAGTGGGTACTTGGTAAATATTGGTGATTTCCCAGTCAAAAGATCACAGGAAATAATTCCCTTTTTTTTTTTTTTTTGCAGAATTACTAACATACCAAATATTCTATTCATACATCTGACCGATTTGCTATTTTTGGATTTGAGTAACAACAATTTGGAAACTCTGCCGCCGCAAATGAGAAGATTAACTAATATACAAACGCTTATTCTAAATCATAATCCATTAGGTCATTTTCAACTTAGGTAAGAAATACACTGAAGTAAAAGGGTTCATTCAGTGATATTTTGCAATGCTATAATCATTTAAATTTACATTTTTAGACAGTTACCATCGTTAACAAGTTTAGAAACACTTCATATGAGAGATACTCAGAGAACATTGAATAATATGCCCAGCAGTTTGGAAATGTTAACTTCTTTAACGGATCTAGATTTAAGTAGAAATGAACTACCTCGAGTTCCAGATGCTCTCTATACTCTAACCAATCTGAGGAGGTTAAATTTATCGAACAATTCAATCACTGAATTATCATTAGCTTTAGGTAAATATTTCATTTCTTCACTCGAGTAAGTTTCTGAGGAGGAAAAAATGCAACCACCTAAAAACTTATTATTTTTCAGATGTTTGGCAAAAACTAGTTGTACTCAATTTATCAAATAATTTACTAACCGCATTGCCAGCTGCTTTATGTAAATTAAGCTGCCTTCGGCAATTATATCTAAACAATAATAAACTAAATTTCGACGGGATTCCGTCCGGTATCGGAAAGTTGTCCTCTCTTGAAGTATTCGCAGCTGCTGGGAATGAATTAGAAATGATTCCTGAAAGCTTATGCCGGTTTGTAATCGTGTTTGTTAGTTATTCGATAGAAATTGGAAATATTTACGATAGTATTTGTTCTTAGATGCGGATCATTGAAAAAACTGATTCTTAGTTCAAATTGTCTCGTCACCGTCCCCGATACAATTCATTTGCTCAGCGATTTAGAAGTGTTGGATTTGAAAAATAATCCAGAATTAGTCATTCCTCCGCGTCCAACGTCGATGCAGCAAGGATCCGGAGTGGAGTACTATAATATCGATTTTTCGCTTCAGAATCAGTTGAGATTGGCTGGAGCTTCGATTCCTCAACCTCAACTAAATACCAGTATGTTATTTTCATTTATGTGGTGACTGGTTAGTTTCATGTATTTATGTATTAATATGTGTTCTATGCTATAGGTGCCAGTAAAGATCCAATCGCTAGGAAGTTGAGACTGCGAAGGGGTAGACGTGATACTGAAAATAATGCTGATCAAGATCAGGCAAAAATACTCAAAGTGAGTTATCAGTATTTTAAGACCGAAAAAGAGACCATATTACTTACTTTGATTTTTTTTCAGGGAATGAAAGACATAGCCAAGGACAAAAATAGACAAACATCTATTGAAGACGAAGTGCAATCTTTGAAGTAATTGTTTTACAATGGTACATATTTACAAACATTCGAGTGAAGTAATAACCTCTATGTGTAAATGCTCATTTTTTATAGACCAAAGAGGTGGGACGAATCTCTAGAAAAACCTCCGCTAGATTATTCGGAAATATTTGACGAAGAAATCGGCCAAATGTTAGGCTTGACTATTTGGGAAATTGAAAACTTTTTGCCAAATTTAGTCGACGACTCCTTGCATGGAAAGTTTTACGAAGCTGATTGCTACATTATTCTAAAAACGTATCTGGATGAAAACGGAGGAATGACGTATAGCATTTATTTCTGGATCGGCGAGAAGTCACCGGTAATTCATTCGCTAAAATATTACGACCAGGTGGAGCTTTGTTTTTGATAAAATTCATATTTTTACAGCTCGATAAAAAGGCTTGCGCTGCCATGCACGCTGTTAATCTTCGAAATTATCTCGGCGCCGAGTGTAGGACGATACGAGAAGAGCAAAACGACGAATCTGAAGAGTTTCTAAGCCTGTTTGACTCCAGCATCGAATACTTGGAAGGAGGACGAACTTCTAGTGGTTTTTATACCGTAGAAGATGTGGTAGGTAGACGAATGATTGAACCGAAATGGTACGTACGTCGTTGCTATGTTTCTGCTTATTGTCTAGATTTATACAACTCGATTTTACCGAGTTCATGGTGCCGGCGCGTCGATACATTTGGAACCAGTGCCTATATCGGTAGAGTCGCTCGATCCTAGGTACACCTTTATTCTAGACATGGGCCTGAAAATTTACATATGGTATTGCGCTAAGTCAAAAAATACTCTGAAATCGAAAGCCAGGTAAATACTCTATAATTTCGATGAAAATAGCATCGTCCATTTCTCTCTGTTAATTTATAATTATTCTGTCGTAAAATTTCAGATTGGTTGCGGAAAAAATTAATAAAAATGAAAGAAAAAATAAGGCTGAAATTATCACCGATATTGATAGCTGTAAAGAGTCGGAATTTTGGCTACATTTGGGAGAAGAAAGCGATGAGAAACCCGAAGGTCCATTCAAGGTAATGATTTTCTTTTTCAGAACTTCCTGTTCATTCTCAGTATAATTGAGCAAAAATTTTATTCGATAGGAATACGTGAGCGACGACTTTAAACCAGTGCCATCGAAATTATACGAAGTGAAATTAGGAATGGGTTATTTGGAACTGCCTCAAGTCGAATTACCTCATAATAAATTAGTCAAAACATTATTAGACACAGAAAACGTTTACATTCTGGATTGTTTTTTGGATTTATTCGTATGGTAAGTTTTAATCCGAATTGCACTCGAAACAAACGCTTGATTCGAATTGAATTTCATTTTTCAATTTGTAGGTTTGGTAAAAAATCAACAAAACTGGTTCGCGCAGCGGCTGTGAAATTATCTCACGAGTTATTCTCCATGTTAAAAAGACCGCCTCATGCCCTAATCTCTCGTATCCAACAAGGCACCGAGCCGCAGATTTTCAAATTGAAATTCTCCGATTGGGATGACGTTATTGCTGTAGATTTCACTCGAACTGCCGAATCAGTCCAAAGAACCGGAGCTGATCTGGCCAAGTGGGCTAAGCAGCAAGAAACCAAAGTGAGAAACTTTTTAGTTGTCTACGCATTGCTGAAATTCTTCGGATTTTAATTTACGAATATATTTAGACCGATCTGGGCGCTCTGTTTACTACTCGTCAACCCACCGTACCATTCCAAGAAGCTATGCAGTTGATGGAAGAATGTAACGAAGATTTAGAAGGAATGGAATGTTTCGTTCTGGAAGGAAAGAAATTCGTAAAATTGCCCGAAGAAGAAAAAGGTAATTTATTGTTGTTTTAGACGTGAAAATATTTCAAAAAGGAACTTAACACGGTGGTTTTTTTGCAGGTCATTTCTACAGCAAAGAATGTTACGTGTTTTTGTGTCGGTATTGGGTACCCGTTGATGATTGTGGTGATAATGAAACCGACGCGGAAGGTCCCATCGAAGAAGATTTCCAGTGTATTGTTTATTTCTGGCAGGGAAGAGATGCTTCTAACATGGGATGGTTGACGTTCACCTTTGGGTTTGTGTTTAAAATTCCCAATTAATTAAGGTTCAGATGGATTTTTATCGAAATATTTTTTCGTTAGATTGCAAAAAAAATTCAAGATGTTATTCGGTGAAAAATTGGAAGTGATACGAATGCATCAGCAGCAAGAAAATATCAAATTTTTAGCACATTTTGAAAGAAGATTCGTAATCCATTTAGGAAGTAGAAAAGAAGAACACGAAAACGAACGCCTAGAACAACCTCCTGCTCAATTGTATCAATTGAGAGCCAACGGTAGCGCTCTTTGTACTCGAGTTATCCAAGTGAAAGCCGATGCCACATCTTTGAATTCTTGTTTCTGGTAAATTACTTCAAACCATGAAATACTTTGAAAAAAAAATTACCATATTCTATTTTTATTTTTTTTATTATTCTAGTTTCATTTTGAAAGTTCCATTTGGAAACGAAGGCTCTTCGGGACTCATATACGTATGGATTGGTTCAAAAGCCGACGCAGAAGATATCAAGCTTATACAGGAAATAGCCGATGATATGTTCAATAACGTAATTAAACCTTTTTACCTCGATGAAATTGAAATCTTCGACAAGGAACTTTCATTTTATGGGTATTTTTTCAGCCTTGGATTACTTTACAAGTCATTAACGAAGGCGAAGAACCCGATAATTTCTTCTGGTATGCGTTGGGAGGTCAAAAGCCCTACGACGAGTCAGCTGATTTCATGAACTACACTAGACTTTTCCGGTGTTCTAATGAAAGAGGTTACTTCACCGTTTCTGAAAAGTGTACTGATTTTTGTCAGGTAGGAATTGAAATGTAGATTTTGAAAATTTATCGTATGTATCCGATGTATTCATGTTTTGTAATTTGATTATAGGATGATCTCGCCGATGACGATATCATGATATTGGATAACGGGGAACAAGTATTCCTATGGTTAGGAGCTAGATGTTCCGAAGTTGAAATTAAATTATCTTATAAATCTGCTCAAGTAAGTGTAATTTTGAAACAACCGAAAATACTACGGTTTTAATTATTCAAGTGTACTTTCCATTCGCAGGTTTATATCCAACATCTTCGAGTCAAGCAACCGGATAGGCCTAGAAATTTATTTTTAACGTTGAAAAATAAAGAATCAAAACGTTTTACGAAATGCTTTCATGGCTGGAGTGCTCATAGAAAGTGTCTCGATTAATCTTTACATTTTTATACTCAAAAATTCATCAATATTCATCATCGTTCTGTACATTACGAATTTATTTATAAAACATTAACGAAGTATTATTTATTATTACATGGCAATATTTATTTTTTTTATTTTGTGATATGTATATAAATGTTACCATAAATGTTTCAATTACAAACGTTTATAATTCGGCGAATATTCATTTTCAATCTGGAATTCGTTTCCAGTGACTAGAACAGTTTGATTTGAGTTTGATAATACCTTGAAACTGCAAGTTCAAATAATCGATACTCTCGATTTTTATAAAAATATAATATTACACGTTTGCAGATTTCACATCAAAGCGAATTAACTATTACAAATGCTCAAAGCAATAAAACATCAACGGTGATAAAATTTATAATTAATGGTAATTTTTGATCGTGAATGTAACTTAAATGCTAATGATATCACAAAGCGGATTAGAAGCGAGGCTTGACATTAGTCGTCATCGTCGTCATCATCAGATGGCACAAAAAGTTCATTTTCTTCCAAGAAGTTTGCCATATATTTGCTAATAGTGGCTCCAATCAAGAGCCCTGGTATTACTGCTAGGCATACTTTGATTAATCCAAATGATGTCCTCTCAGGTGCTGGTAATACAGCTCCGGTTGGTGTTGTCGTAGCTGTTCGTTTGAGAATTGTATGAGGCTTCAGTTGAGTTCTCAAAGTATTCAATACACGACCAAACATTGTAAACAATACAGAAACCACGATTCACATGAAAATAATTAATTTGCTCAAAATTATTTCAATTTTAAAATTATCAGTAGAATTGAACGGAAGTAGATAATGGAATCAAACCACCAACAAAAACGAAGGTGGTGGGGAGAATGAAAGGTATTCTTCGAAGAATGCGCACGCTGCGCACCTGGAACATTGGTAGTTTTCGTATACGTAGAAATTTTTTAATTTCATCCATAATTCGCCTGATTCGCCCCAAATTCATTTATCAACGACGGAAACGGAAATCTGTTTTCAATTTTTCACCAATCTTACTCGTATTTAAACATTCAAGCGAATTTATTCATTTTTATTCTGATGGTACATCAAAACCAAAGTAAAACACTGAATTGGCTGAATCAAAATCAGAACACTTTTAACAAATAGACAGCAATTTTTACTCGTTTACAAGAAATAAAATTAACAACAGAACTCTTGGTTTATTGATGAAAGTATAGCACCTTTCACAACCATAACGATCAGTAATTAATCCACGATGACCATATTTCATGGAGCCTGGAAATTTTCGAATTACATTCTTACAAATATATTTTGAAGGCGTAACGTCGTTTTCACACTTTAAAACTAGCATATCATCTTTCCTCTTCCAGCGCAAATTTACTCAAATGAGGAACCAGATGCTGAAATCAAATGCCATGCCACGTTGCGACACGGCTTCGCCGAACACATGAATTTCTTACATCACTGCATTGGCTTCGTAAGTGCTTTTCAGTCACTACTTGGTACCGTAACGTTTTTTCAAAACTGCAAATGGTAATTTACTCGTCAACACATCTGGTTCAACGACTACAGCCATGAGTTGATTATCGGCACCGAAATGGCTCAGAAATACCAAATGCTGCAGGAAAAAAACATACGTTATGGCGAGTTCATTGATAAACTACAGACACACACACAGACAGACATTGATAAATTATACGCAAATACCTTGAAAGTTTTCATAATGTGGAACGCCATATTATTGGATCGACTGAGAGAAAATTGACTACTACCACTTTCGCTATTATCACTATTGTCGGGAGATTTGACTCGATCGAGACGTGGTATTTTACAATCAACTTCTGGCAGTTTCTACAAGTATAATATACACGACACGGTGGGTTATAAATGATTCGAAGCTACGTAATAATTATTAAAATATCGTCTAACCTTGGATTTATCAACGACGCAAATCGTACTATCGTCGTAGAATAAGATTACGTCACTGTTGTGCGGATCGCACAAAATACCTTCGACTGGAAACTGTCGATTTAACCATTGTTTCGGGTGTTTCTGGTCTAGAGCTCGAGAAAATGGCGAGTACTTTTTATTGCTCATATCATATTCTACAATCTACAGAAAGATTAGAGATTCATTATTAAACCCAAAAGAGCAAGGAATGAGCGGTTAGCTTTTTCCCAGACTCAATTCAGAATCTGCAACTAGGTAATCACCTTGTGATCTGCATAGGCAACTACGACCGTATCATTACTATCATTGAGTGTCAATGCTGTTGGAGCGCTACTGTGTCTAGGCAAGGAACAATGATGCTGTAAAAATACAAATCAAATTAGTGTTCAACTTCAATAAGCAAAATCAAATCAGTTTGAAAACAAAAAACTTTATTCATATTCGCCAACTAACTTGAGCCTTGTTCCATACAGCAATATTGCTAGATCGATCGCCAGCTACTATTCGTTCACAGTTTTCAGTTATGCGTAATAAGAACGCGACATCTGTTAATACTGCAATTGAAAACATAATTTGGTTATATCGAGAAAAATTGGAAAAATTAAAAAAAAAAAAAAACTTACTCGAAAAATCAGTATTCAACTGATACAATAATCGTACACTTTCATCAGGAGCAAGTTCTGCCACAGAAATGATCCTATTTTTACCGGCAGAAGCGAGATATTTAGAGTCCGGTGAGAAACTGAAACATACCGAAGCCGATTTAAAATCGGTAGGTAATCCGCTAATTCGTCTGATTTCGGATTTGGAATAGTCTTCGACCTGAAATTCAAATTAAGATTTTCATCAGAATTTCGCACTTTACTTACTATGGAGGAAGAGGAAATATGATCTTATTACTCACCAAACAAAAGCGTAATAATCTGACGACCGAATTGGTGGAATACGCGATCCAGTTAGCGTCTGGAGAAATTGCAGCACATCGTATAGGAGCATTTTTATACGACTTTATCATAGCGACGTTGGACAACACGTCACTAGACCAGTGAAATAATTCCATATGTTCATCGTAAAGTATAAGTACGATGCTTACTTTGTATGCTAAGGAGATTTTTCTCGACTGAAAAACAAAAGTGACATATTAAAAATGAATCGTTGAGCGACATTTACACTTCTAAATCAAAAACAAACCTGATGTAACGGCGAATACTTGATGAGTACTTTGGGTGGGTAAGTACTCAAAGCTAAATATCCATCCACTCCTGAAAAGTTGAAAATAAAATCAAACGACTGTCGTAATTTAGTCGTAACAAGTAATTAGCTATATTTGAATTAACATTACCTCCGGAAAATAATTTATCATCGACCATTGCTAGGGCCCTGACATCGTGATCGTGAATTGCTCGCTGTATCGATTTAATCCATTTATAATTGTTGCCCGTACCAAACGATGAACTTTTAATATTGATTTTTTCGAATGACGAAATCAGCGGATCAACGCCTGAAATTATTTGGCATGTACTACAAATGCATACTAGATTGATTTCATTACTGCGAAGCGAATTAGACAGAACGTACCAGCGCAGTATAATTTACTTTGGTCGTCATCTAAACATAACGCAAGCACATCTGCTTTATGAGATTGGTGAGAATCGATATATATACCTCGTTGTCCATCCCAAAAAGTTATCTTTCCTCTGTCAAAGAAAAAAAAAGTACGTGAACGAATAACCGAAGAATGGGAAATTTAAGTAAGTAAAGTCTGTTCGGGTTGTTAACGTATATAGTACCTCGAGTCTCCTGAAATGATGGTAAAGTCGTCTGTAATGGTGATACACCAGATGACTGTTTCCTTGTGAGCTTCACTTCGACCAGGAAATAGTTTATGTATAGCGTGTCCGTTTTTAACATTCCACACTCGAACAGCGTCTATGGAGCCGGTGGCTAAATATTCGCCACTTCGATCCCAAGCAATACAAAGGATCCTGCCTACAAACGTATAAAAATTACAATAGTAAAATAATAAATTTATTAACAGAAGCATGTCCAAATCAGTAGAATAAAATTACCTTGTTGCTTATCTAAAAGTTTTTCGTGTAATAAACAATCATCGTGTACTCTGATAATATTAATATAACCATCTTCAGTTCCAGCCTGAAAATTAGAAATTACATCGAACGTATAAAAATCAGTAAATTATATACTTCCAGAATACAACTGAATTCGTAAAAACTTACTGCAATCATAGAATCTCTAACATTTACATCAATGCACCAGCAAGATCCTGAAGTAACTGGTATTTCGTGCTGAAAAACCACGAAAAACAATTATATCGTTTGAAAAATGGCAATCTCTTGATATTAAAGAAAATATATGCCGATATACCTTCGATTGTAAACTGAGTAAGTCGATTTCTATTACGCTACCAGCTAATCCGCTGCAAAATAATCGATCATTTAACCATGATAAACTTTCGACGGAGTTATTGGCATCACTATAGAAGACTCTATCGATGTGGGGTGTATGTCGTAAATCCCAAACTTCAACGGTATTATTTGATCTGAAATTTATTTTGTCCACGTCATTAAAAATTCAAGTTGAACTTCAAAACGTCGACGTTATAAATAGAATTACAAAAAACACTGAATACATACCTGGATAGAGCTAATTTGTGCAATGATGAATTGTAAGCTAGACAGTGAATAGCTTTGGGAGAGGGCACATAATGACTGAACTTTTTGATCTGATACGTAGCGATTTCCATTTTCTCAAAAGGATCACAAAATTCAGACCAACTCACGATACCGTTGAGTATGAAACACGAGTACACTTGACAAACTCACAAAGGCGGAAACGAAACACAAACGAGCTTTATAAAAACATTTACTCCTGTTTTTATTACTTTTACTAACTTTTTTGATTCCGCGGTTTTTAATCAATTAATTCGGAAATTGTTCTCGCAGCCGCAGCATGCTTTTTGAGAATTTGTTTTCAAGAACGAGTCACGGGGTAGAAGGGAGATGCGAGACGTGGTTCGGTCAGTGTTGTTAAATGTCTGCAAAAAAATGAAGGCGATTTTTCGTAAAAAATTCTTCGATTTATTTTTATTTTGAAAAATAATAATAAAAGTGGTATGAAAAGAAGTAAAAACTAGGGTAGAAAAGTTTAGTTTTAATTGAGTGAGATTTTGTGACAGAACTGATCAACTGTACATCTTATTTTACAATACATGATATTTTTTGACATTTACATAGGTACTGTACTTCTAGACATAAATACGCACAAACGAACTAGGTACTGATTATTTAAAGAAAAAGTAATTTGCTGCTAGAACTAACAGCTTTTAATATTTTATTTTCAACTTCAAACTTTAGCAATTAATAAATCACTACACATTCAACTTCGAACCATCGAACATACGTACAATGAGGCATACATTCAACTTTCTTAGGCGTCGCATTTATTTTGTCCAGTGGTTCATGGTTTCGACTCAATTTCATTTGAGGTATCATTAACATCTGAAATGAATAGACAATTAGACACTCATCATTTTCATTTTCCAAATTTTCATAATAAAAAAAAATACGATAAAATGCGAGTAAAATTACCTGGAATCTGGAAATAGTATTACTAAGACAACTGTTCTTGATTTCATTCAATTTAGATATAATAGTACTTGAAATGTTTGACAGACAACTCGCTGGAAATTTAGGTAATTTGATTTATGTGGTACAAATTAAAAATTATCGTTACGACGATGATAGGAGAAGTTTGCTTCACTATTTTAAAAAATGAATTCACTCCCGGAGTAAGTATTTATGCTTATTTTCAAGTGATTAACCATACTAACTAGTGTTAATTTTTTCTTCGTAGTCCAGGAGATCTATCGTGGAAGTTTGAAATTCACTTTCATCTTCATAAACCGGCGTTGAAGAGAACGGTATTTCTCTGAGGGTGATTTTCGGATACGTGGCTGCTATTAATAGTAATACGAATTTGAATTCTAGCATTTCGAAGTCTACTACCGAAATTTTTCATCATTTTTTTTACATCACGTCTTACTCTGTTGAATTAATTTCACAATCGATTGAAATACACTAAAGACTTGAGAAATTGTCGCAACTGTTATCAAAAAAGAAGTAGAAAGTGAGAAAAATACCAACTTATCAATATTCAATAAAGCAAGAGCAACTAATATCGGCCACTAAATTTTTATGCATTTTTAAAAAAAAATTGACAATTCGAACACTACTCAATGACTCAACTCGAATAAAAAAAAAAAAACGAAAAAGTGAAATTTCGCAAAACAGCGAGTGGGCATTGTAACATAACGAGTCGCGTTCTTGTTTTCCTCATCAATGTTGCAAGCTTACAATTACCAAACTTCTTTTCTTAAAATAATTTCAAAATTGAAAATTTTCGCCAAGTTTTTGAAGTTTGGTTTGCGCAAGAAATTGAAAGTTTTTACAAGTTGATTTTCATCCGATCATTCCTCCATAATTTTACTGCGATTTTCCCTGTAAGTAGAAGTTTGGAAAATGTTTAGCTCTATTTAATACGGATTAAAGGTGTGTACACTGGCATATCACCGGAAATTTGCCCTCCCGCTGTCATTTTTAATTGAACCGTTCGGTATCTCACATGACCGTATTTCATTGGGAGGAACGTTGTTTCGTGTGATGTAATAGAAGCATGCTCGTGCCGATTTTGAATTCGTCTAGTTTTTTTTAAAAATTGTAATTGAAATTTTTTATGTGTTTTATTCAAGTAAATGTGAACCTAGAACAATTAAACCATTAGTGTCTCGTGATCTTGAAATGGCTCTCGGTTCTTCAGTCGAAAAGGAGGTTAAAGATGAGAAGACTAATCAAAATTCGTCAGCCTATCATACCGACAAAAAATTGAGTAAGTTTTCAATTTCGTTATCATTATCATTGTTTCAATATTTTGTTCTCGACATGCACGTTTTTCCAATCATCTTTTTAATTTGTCTTGAAACTTCGCTCATGCCGATCAAAAGACAACCGTCGCTGAACGTGTTTCGATACTACGGTGTTTCCTTTTTTTTTCTTCACTTTATCTAATCTGGAGTACAGTGATTAAATTTCGGTACAGATAGGAAAAAAGGTTATTAAATTTCGTTTACTGCGTTTATTCGTAGTCTGTATTGTGCCTCAGGGTGGAACTGAGACTCGGCTAAATGGACTAAATTGTAAAATTGTTGCTAAGGTTACACCATTGATAATAATAAATTATGCGGCTCGATTCGCAAGACGTGGTGATAACGAGAAAATCGGTCATGCTTGATCACTTACACCTGATCGTGAAAATTTTCTTCCAAAAGTAACCGCTGTAAGCATAACTTTGCTTCGAGACGTAACGACGATGGCTTGAAACGCCTATATTACGTAGTTAAAAAGCATAAAATAACGAAAATTTCTCAAGTACATACATCTTGCAGCCTCAATACTTCTCAAACTGGTATAAAACTTATATTTCAAGCCGTATCGAGGTATTAAATTCGGCCATTTCAGCCAGGCTCCTGTTTCAGGCGTATTTTACGGACGTAGGCTTTGAAAAAAAGTTCATTAATTCGGTGCACAAATGTGTTTTTGTTTTAGAATGAATGAGAGATGTATAAGAAAATTCGTTGTACATAGGTATTTATTGGCAAACTAAAATAGCTCTTGTGGCTTCAATGTCATCTCCACTCGTGTATACCCCGTCGCCGTCTTATATTGAGTTTAATTTTACTCAGGCCGTTGTGTAAGAATGAATACCGATGTGTATCTTGGTATCATTCAACGGCTAAGTATTCATTATTTATCTATTTTTTTTTTTTTCATGAAAAATTCATCAGGATGAACGAAAAATTGCGCGCAAATCGGTTCGAGTATTGAAACGGTTGGCAAATGAAAAAATTAGTTCATAACGTTCTTATTCAAACTAATCAGAAACCTACTTCGATGAAATGCTTTCACATGAGTGTGTACTTGCGTAGACTTTGTTCGTTATTTCCGTATTTCGTTTATCACATTCGTAATCTTTTCATCTTTGGTTAACAAAATAAATGTTACAATTCTGACATGTACTCTGTTCCTTTGCTTTTAAAAATTTCAAAATGTTCATTCGAATGGTAAACGAATAATCTTGTACGTGAAATTTTCGCAAAACATGATACCTACACGACACCTGTTTCCACTTAAGTTATTTTGCTTCTTATGTCGCTCTCGCTATGCGGTAAATTTTTCCTAAAATTAGTTATTAACGTTATTCTAATGAGTGTTTTCGTTGATTCGAGGTAAAATTTTCGAAATTTCTTCAGATTGGATAAGAGTAGTCATCAAATGAACGGACCACGTGATCCAATTTTTCTGCATTTTCTCACCCGGGTGTTGACTTATGTTGGAATTTTTATCAGTTTGCGACGCGACGTCTAAACGAACATTCCAAATTTGACAATTTTCCCATTGAATTTTCATATTGGCCATCACTGATACAAATTTTGTCGTGTTGATGCCGGTAAATATATGTATGTACACCGTTGGAGTCCCCGAGCGATGACGATGTTCGAATCCAGCAACCTGCGTGTGTACGGATTAATTTCGTCCGAATAAACTGGTTATTTATTAATGAGATTGTTTCGTCGTCTTTACTTATTCTTTTTTACATACTCGACAATTACGATTTAATTAGTCTCGTTTCTACGATAAATTATTAGTTCGAACGATATTTTTCATTTTTCTCTCGTCTTACTCGCCGGTTGCGCAGCTAACTGTCGGTGGTGAATGGTGGTGGAGAACTGAGTGGAGGGGTATGAATGGATCGGTGTTGCTGCTTGATTTCCATGCTATGGATTTATCGTTGTTTCGTTATATGCTGAAAGTGAATTGTACCTACTTGTTTTACTTACGAGTTTCGTTAAAATTGTGCGTATTTTTCTCGTACGATCGATGTGATTCTTTAATCGATTTGTTCGCGAATGATTCGTCAATTTAGGGGATACGATTCTCAAAAATGTCGTTCGATAGTGAATCTGTTAATCCTACATAATATCTCGAATACGAAGTCATTTTTATGTATTTTTCGATTCGTTCGCGAATGAATTGATTCATTTTTTCAGTCGAGTCGTTCGTGAATGATTCGTAGGTTTGTGGGATAATATTCTTTCACGTCGTTCGTTGGTGATTCAATTGATTTCTTGAAAACGTAATTGTTTTCATGGATTTCAAGCCGTTCACGAACAAATTGATCAATTTTTTCAAGCGAATCGTTCGCGAATGATTCGTAGGCTTGCAGGATGCAATTCTTTTACCTCGTTTGTTAGTGATTCAGTTCGTTTTCTGAATGGTGTGTCGTTCTCATGATTTTTTTATGTTCGTTCGCGAACGAATTGATTCATTTTTTCGGACGTGTCGTTCGTGAATGATTCGTAGGTGTATGGGATACTAATCTCTTACATCGGTCGTTGGTGATTCAAATGATTTCTGGAATACGTGATCGTTTTCTTGAATTTCTAGTTGTTCACGACACGAGCAAATTGATTCAGGTGAATCGTTCGCGAATGATTCGTAGGCTTGCAAGATGCAATAATTTTACCTCGTTTGTAAGTGATTCAGTCCGTTTGCTGAATGCTGCATCGTTCTCATGATTCTTGTATGTTCGTTCGCGAACGAATTGATTCATTTTTCGGACGTGTCGTTCGTGAATGATTCGTAAGTTTATGGGATACTAATCTCTTACATCGGTCGTTGGTGATTCAATTGATTTCTTGAATACGTGATCGTTTTCCTGAATTTCTAGTCGTTCACGACACGAGCAAATTGATTCAGGTGAATCGTTCGCGAATGATTCGTAGGCTTGCAGGATACAATTCTTTTACCTCGTTTGTTAGTGATTCAGTCCGTTTGCTGAATGCTGCATCGTTCTCATGATTTTTTTATGTTCGTTCGCGAACGAATTGGTTCATTTTTCGATCGAGTCGTTCACGAATGATTCATTCCATCGTAAAAATATTTCAAAAAATTATTCGTATGAGTTTCATCAATTTTTATCGAGAAATTACTCACGATTATTCAATTTTTCTCGTACGAATCATTCGAAAATGATTCATTCTTCATTTCAACTCATTTGGGAGCAACTTTACGTTCGGCATCGTTCAAAAATTCCAGTAAACCACATTTTTTAGAACAGCTGTTTCGGTCACGGCTATTTAAAACCGAAAGTGTTCCCATGTAAAGGCTTTTCACAACATTATTTCTAATGATCGGTTGATCCTGATATTGTGACATTACAAAACAAAACGAACTTATCGTTTTCAATGCCGTTATCTGTTCAAGTACCTATACAATCGGTTCGTATTTTTCAGATTAATTGCTATGCTGTAAATATAAACATCTTAATGAATACCTATTACGTACATTATTCTTCTATACCTGTAAATTTTCATCCAATAACCTTGATTTTTTTTTAAAGGAAATTTATTCTAAACCATCGAGTTTTTTTTCCTTCGTCATTAAAAAAGAACTGCATTCTTCCATCATTGTAGTCCAGAAATTTCCAGTTATAATTTACGTATTTCGTTCATTTTCCCCTCGATGATGAGATGATACTCGTATATGAGGATGATGTATTCGACAGTGTTACCATTTCGGTTGGCTTTTCGTCGATAATGAACCCTCGATGGTATTACCTAATTTCATCGATCAAGTTCCCAATAATATTGATTTAATTGAAAAGTATTTACTCGAATGAAAGAGGCGATTTTTACGCAGTTGTAAAGCTCTAATTTTTACCATTGGTTACTCGACGTACGTGTATTAATTTTGCTTTTTTTCGTGTGAACTGCGATAAAATTATGTAAAGCGTGGTTGACAATTGGCTTGTTTCAAAACGTCCCGCTTCACACCTCTGTACTTACTCGTCTTTGTAATTATTGTGTTGTCGTTAAAATGAAAAGAGAAAAAAGTTGGTCGTAGAGAACGTTAAATACGATGTTCGACATATCTTTGCTTTCGACTACAAGTATACGGTGTGGCGACGCTCGTACGTACAATTTATAGGTACGACACGATGCGTGTAACGTTATTTTTGACAAATTCGGTTCCAGTAGAAGATCTCTCGGTAAACGTACGAGTATATTTTACGCACACACACATGCTCTGTAGGTGAACCAACGTGTACCTACCTACCATACGTATAGGTACATTTTATATAGACTAACGTGTGTGTGTAACTGTATAAGATGTACCTTTTGTGTTCGTATGTATAAAGAAAGCATATTGTTGGCAAGAGATCTTCGGTACGGTGACAGTCGCCTCGTTAATAATCTAGTTTTGGCTGTTATCGGCCCGGCCCGCACCGATTCGTTGAAACAAAACGAAATACTGTACAATATGTCTAATGTCATTGGCTTCTTAGCGATTCGTGTATACGAATACGCGTACGAGTAATTCGTTAAAAGGTTGCGTTTTGCGACGTTTTACGAGATGCGAGACGATTACCATCACGAGCGAGGTGTACGACGACGAGTTCATTAGGCGTGTAATTTGGCGATATCGCGTATAAATAAATCATCGGCGAACGGATTATACCTATACGTATCGATATGCGAAATATTCAATCAAAGGTTATCCCCACGATGACGGAAAATTGCACATGCAACGTGCGAATTTTTTCACTCGGGATGTTGATTTGGCAACACGAGCGAGGTTTTTTTAATCTATTTAAAATTTTACAAACGTTTACGAGATGGCAGTGGCAGTTTTGTACTCGCCAGTGTCCATGCGGAAACGTCAAATCGACGGGATGACGCAATCGAAACGTACATTGCGAGGTCTGCTTGTTTCCCTCGCGAGACGAGATGGATTATTTTTCTCGATCCTAGACTTACCACCGAGACGTTGAAAGATGTTCCAAGGTGGTTTGTTCGTTCAGCACACACCTGCTGAAACGGGATCGTTCTTGAGGATGATGAAATCGGAACGAGGTATTGCGACGAGGGACCCCTCTCCAGGTGGTAGTCTACCTGACAACCAGACATCAGGGATTTCTGACATGTTTACAATCGAGTGCGTATCCTTTGCAAGTGCACACGGTGCACCAGACATGCGATTTTCTGTACGGATTCAGGTAGCATTGAAGCCTGAAGGCTTGTTCGTGTGCATGATGACGATGAGACAATTAAACGCTAGCGAGAGTTGATTAACAGCGTACGCCAGTTATACTGAAGATGCGTTTGTTTAGGTTATGGTGTTTTCGTGTTACGATGCATATAATATGTATTGCAAAGCGGTCAATTAATGAATTGATGCGAACGTGGTAAACATACGTAGACGATAAGTGTACTGCGACGTTTAATGGATTTTATTAACGCGTACGATCTCGTATTATACGAGTGTTTTTTGCATGCGTTGAGAAGAAGAAATGTACGCGGCGTGTGGAAAATAACGCGTCAGTGTGTGCCAATCTGTTATTTATTCGGTTCTGACATTGAAAAGATCTAGGCCATGAGAAGGATTCTTTTCTCGTTTTATAAATTAATTTTTAACAAAATTAAAAAATTTGACGGTTAAAAAAAAAGTTTTTTTTTTCGAAAAAAATTTTAAAACTCGATTTTTTGATCGATTTGAAAATTTTGTTTGAAAAAAATTGATGTTTGATTTTCTGAAAGTGGGAAGGAGGGAGATTTGAAATCAATTTTTAAAAAATTCAGAATAAAATTATTCCAAAATTGAGGAATAAAATTTTATTTTTGCAGCAAAAATTGAAAATTTTGATTTTCAAAAAAGAACTATAGATCGTTGGTGAACAAAACAAAACAAAAAAAAAAAAAAAATGCCAACTCGATTTTCACCAATTTACGAAAAAAAATGGGAAACTTGGTTTTATAAACAATTTGAAAAAAAAATGACAAGGGAAGTGCCCGAACTGACGTAAAGATTTTGCAACCAAACCAAGACGCAGATCGATTTAGAGGAGGTAAAAGTATGCCCAGAACCAAAATTTGGGGTGGAAAGCTGTACTCCCTGATTTTTGGCGAATTTTTAAAAATAGAATTTGAGCATACCATGCAGTTAAAAATAAGAAAATTCTACATACTTGAGCTAGAGGTCTGAAATTTAGTACAGCCCCTAATTTTGACCCACCAAATTGATTGGAAGTGGTTTCGAGCCATTCTGGAGCCTCCAGCAAATTTTGGAATTTTCCAGATACACGT
>FIZT01007970.1:0-11254 GCA_900065295.1 Paracoccus marginatus
AAGCCATGTAACGCGTCAGTAACGCGTAACATATCACGTGACTTTGGAGCCGAATTATGAATTTTTGTTTTCGCTCGAACGTAATTTCAAAACTAAAAAAAATAAAGCAAAAATGAAAACGAAGCGTGAAAATGTTATACCCGAACTACTTGTACCTATATACCTTGTTGAAAATCAATTCTCGATTAGTAATCTCTGAATTTGTTGTAATTTAGGAGCAGCCGTGCGTACGATGAATATGCTCGTTCGTTGGATCCATACGATGACAGAAGGTGATAATTTTGTTTCTTGTATCAATAGTGTCTTTAGTCGTTATTTTCTCTAGTTCGTAGATTAATCCGTTTTTGACTTTGTTCTAGAAGACATGTGTACGATGAATATTCTTCTCGACGTTCAGAGAGCGCCAGGTAAGTAGCAACCACACTCGACTACACACTAGGATTATGGGGGTTGTTCCAACCAAGCGAGTTCCGTCTGATTGGATTTTTATTTATTTTTTTTTTCGTAGGGAAAGTTCACGCAGCTCGTCGCGTTACGCGCCCTATTGATGAGACGAAAGCGAACGAAGAAATATAATTAGGAATCATGGAATTGCGCCTGATCCGACCCCGAGATTTTTTTCTTTTCATTTTAATAGTTATTTAAAAATTAGTATTTTATATGGACGCTGTTGCCCTTTATGTAACACGATTGTTTATTCGTCCCTATCATGTCAGTGTATTCGGGTAACAGTGGATCAAAGTAGTAATTTATGTAGCGATCCTGGTAGTGCTCCATGGTTTGATTTTGAACGTAATTTTAAGTTTTATATATTTTTATGGGTTGCCTCTCTCTTTTCTCCCCTATTCTGTTTGTTGTTGTACAATATATGTATGCATTTGATCGATGTGTGCTAGTAAATGTAAGTTGTGCCAGCTCTTGATTAAAAAAAAAAACGTACAGTGAACATTGGAGTGTTGTTGTAGCTGAGTATTGGCAAAAAGGCGTACGATGCACGTACGTTTATAAGAAAAATCTTCATCTTAAACAGCTTTTTTAATTTTCCATTTTAATTAGTACGTAGTGTTCTCTATATTTTTTTAAAAAACCATTTCGAAAATTTTATGAATGAATTGACTATGAATAAAAACGTATGCTTGACTCATCGAAAGAATTAGCGTGTAATTTTTTTCACCATACTTACGTACGCACGAGCGAAAGTGCAATAAAAAATCGGCAACGTAACAAAAATACAATATATTTATGAAATTACATATTACTGTAGCGGCACTACTTTGATGCCGGCATTTTGTTGGGCAATTTGATATTGTTTTTTTACCGTCGCTTGCTTAACTTGAGCGGCAATACGATCAACGTCACGTCTTCCCTGGCTGGTCAAGCGTCTGCCGGTACCCTCGGGTACTTTTTCGATTAGTTTAAGATCTTCTAAAGCTTTCAACGTTCTACGGGCGACGCCACCGGCACTTCTGCAAAAGTGACTCGGTCTGGTTCCATTTCGTTTGCGACCTACGATGTCGGAAAACCAAACGTTAACCGCGTGTAATTTGAGGCTACGATGATAACCAAACAGTGTACAGAAAGTTACCTCCGAAAATTTTTGTTACTGTGCCGACTCCAACGGGTGCTCTAAAGTAAATGTGTCGTAGGGTGGCTGCGCATCGGGTGTAGAACCAATCTGGATCGTACGGGGCGAGTTCTTTGAATTTTGCGGTCTTTACTAAATCCACCCAGTCGGGGACGTCGAGTTTTCCGGTCCTGCGAAAGACGCGGCGTTGATTAAGGAGGCAATTATAATAGAACAAAATATAACAAGTAGAGCAAGCTCGACTTACTTTTTCAAAAAAGCTGAAAAAGCTTTAACGAATTTGTGTTGGTCGACGTCTTTCAGCGTTACACTGTTAACGGAAGCCATGGCTAGAAAAAATAATAAACGCTTTAGGATTAGGTACACATCGAGATACTTCTAACGGAGACGCATCGCGTTAGAAACGACAATGCTACAGTTTTACAGTAACGAACGAACCCAACGTATTTATCATTATTAACAATTACCTTTTGTTTCGCGATATCAATGGAACTTTTACCACGAAATTAATTACAAATTGGCGAAAACCATGTGAATTTTCGAAAAAGAAATTAGTCGACGTTCGTGTGTTTTTAATTTTCAATTTTTCGTAATGTGTTTTTGACTTTGAGGTGTCGCAAAACGAATATCACAGAAAAAAATATTCGGATGTTTCACTTTATCGTTCAATCGGTTATTTTTTGTATTTCGCGTAATTACAACATAATTTCTTTTTGGAAACCCCTGGATACGAAATTACTCGTAATTTCGAGCACGTTTCTTTCATTTCAGCATTTTTTGACTGTTCACCGAAATGAGTCAGCTGAGAGATGTCCGCGAATAAACTTGCAAAAATTGTCGAGCATGAAAAATGAAAATTTAGAGAGAAAACGTGAAGTGAAAAAGTTGGAAACGAAGTTCGCGTATATTGGGGCGCATTTTTGATTTTTCTCCGCGATCGTCTTAAACGTGTGCGTTTTGTTTCGGAATGTTGGGCTGTAGTAATTCGAATACTTTTAAAATTTTCGTCGGGAAAATACCGGAAAAAAGTACCGTTCAAGATATTCGGCCGCTGTTTGAAACTTACGGCAAAGTGGTGGAATGTGATTTAGTGAAGAACTACGGATTTGTGGTACGTGTTCAGTTTATAATCGTTTAATGAAAAACTTGTTGAGAAGTTCGTTAGTTGTAATAATTTAATGCATACAAACGTTACGTACCTACTAATTACAGCATATGGAAGACGCTACCGCCGGTTACGATGCTATTAGAAATTTGAACGGCGCTATGGTTAATGGTTCTGCGATTACGGTAGAAGAAGCTAGAAGCAGGAAACGCTCTTCTTCTACGACTAAAATTTTCGTTAGTAATATTGCACCGAACGTAAAAGCGATTGATATTAGAGCGTTATTTTCGAAATATGGTACAGTAGCGGAATGCGATCTCGTACGAACTTACGGTTTTGTGGTGTGTATTACATTTATGTAGGTAGGTACCTGCGAATTTTTTGTACCAATTGAATCGATTGATGCGGTTTTTTGTTTAGCATATCGATACGCAGAACTTGACCGACCTGCTGAAAGAATTAAACGGACACGAGATCGGAGGACAACCGTTGAAAGTTCAGATTTCTACAAGTCGCATTCGTCAACGTCCCGGTATGGGAAATCCTCAGCAATGTTACAAGTAATTTCTGCACTATTTTTTTCGCGTTACCATTCCGATTGCACGTCTATTATTTTTATTTTACGACTCGATAGATGTGGCATTTCTGGGCATTGGTCTAAAGAATGTACTCAGTCGTCTACGACGTAAGTTTCTAAGCTGAACAAACGTGTGTATTATAGCTATTATACGAAGTAGTTTAGTTGATCGAATTATACTTTTCTCAGTACCACGGGATCAAACCAATTTCAATATTTGGCGGATTCGATACACGGCGTTGTTGCACGACCCCCGTACCCGCGTGATTTCTATCCGCCGTCGCAGTCTTCCACGTTTATTAGAGATCGTATTATGAACGCGTACTCGGTACCAGATATGCGAGTAAGTTTGAGCTTGGCCTTGTTTTTATTTTTCCTAATTTGACTTGTGGTTTTAATAATGTTCGTTTGATTAGGAATACTACGAACATTATTGCCAAAATGCAATGGAACCGTACGAAGATTACGCGTTAATGGCGTCCAGACGAGATATTTACGGTAATGCGACGAGACAACCGAATACCGCCGATTATGGAATGTACACCCGTCGAACATCTAATTCAAACATCGCTCATTATACTACGTAAGTGAAAAACACATCTTATAGCTTTCGTAATCATCTCCATTCGAAATGAGCTTTATTATTTATTAATTTTTTTTTGCCAGAAGTAACGTGAATTATAACGAATACGGTGGTGCTATTTCGTACGCGTATACCGGCGATCCGTAGTACGTTAAATTTTTTCTTATTAATGTCTTGTTTTTTTCGTTCTTACGGCTTTACACACATTACAGTTATAATTGCGGTAATTATTCGTCAACAGCGGCTACAGTGACGACAGCCACTCCTATTGCGACTGCATCTTACGTCGACGGAAGGTTCGTAGTACGTATTTTCTCGTACTTTACTGTGGAATGAAACTCACATGGTATTGTTTTTGTGATTTTCAGGCCTTACGAAGGGTTTACGGCAGAAGCTGCTCGTAGCGATTTTCCCGAAGAAAGACGTCCCGAAAGACGGTAACGAATTTTGTATTTATAACTTTATATTATTTATCGTTATAGCGTCGGTGTCGTACGGTATGCATCAAAATGTCATCGTAAAACTCGCTCACTATTCTTACCTACCTACGTTAGCCTATTGTTGGAAACAAGGCAACTTTTTTCGATGCGTCATCGTCGTCACCTCAATGATGTGTCGCCTTTGTTTGCTTACCTCGTTTCGTTTACCTATCTGATTAAGGCTCGTTCTAACGTTGCTGTCGTGAAAATTCGCGCGTTCTACGGCGTGTAAAATGTTGAGGGGAGAAAAATGCTTGGAACTGTAGTTTTGTCTCGATCATTGCTGATGGTCGACAGCCATCTGTCATCTAATCTACGAATTATGAAATAAAATTTCATTCAAACAAAAGTTGTTCTTTGACGTCTCTCGTGCAATTTTACTTGTGATCAAAATTCATCTTAGGGCAACCCCTGTTGAATTTGGAAAATATATTTTGAGACTTATTTGACGAAAATTTTCTGAGATACGGTTGATTACTATCAACGATCGAGACCTGACTACCCGCCAATGCACGTTTACGAACTTTGAATTCTTCCACATTTTATCGAAGAACGGTCGCTAGTAATCGCGTCGCTCGGTCGCTTAATCACGTACATAGATCGACGTTTCTAATATCATGTGGAAATTTTCTCCATTACCTACGCTATTGTAATTGTACGTATGTATGTGTTTTATTTTTATATGCGCCTATCAGAGATGGAACATCTCGCTCGTCTAGTCGTTACACGCCGTATTGAGGAGCCTAGCATACCATTTAATTCTGTACACGGAATCGTCGTCGTCGTTGTCCTCGTGTTATAAATCCACTCTCTGTTAATCGAATTTGAACATGAAAAATATTATTAAGTTACATTTTTGCCATTATTTTTAAAAATTTGTTTTGTTTTTCTCTTGTTTTCTTAGTTTTCAAATCGTGCCACTGCTTACTCCTTCGAAAAAAAAATCAGCAAGTCCAATTTTTTGATTCTGATCAAGATCATAAACGCCTTCGGTCGCTTCTGACGGTTTTTTCCTTGTCTGCATTCGGAAAAGTTCGAAGAATGTAAGAAAATGATTGTGTGGCTTGTATTTTGGCTATTCTTTCGTTAGGGAACATTTTAAAATGATTTTTCCACCGTTTCCTACCTATTTATTTGCGATCTTACCAATCTACACACGATATAATTTGGCCGTTGATTTTCTTTTATTTTAATTTTCCCATTCTACGTACGTGTTTTAAAAATTTGTTTGAAATTTGTAAATCTGTAGCGATTTTATTCGAAGGAGTTTGAATTTCACGCGATATAAGATTGATTTTTTTTTGTTTTTGGTAATGTATTTTACCGCTGCACATACGATACAAATTTGTACGTTAATTTAACAAGTTGTTCTTTTGTTTTGTTTTGTTTTAAATCGATACGTCAATAATTTATAATTACGATTAGAGTTAGCATTGGTTTATGATAGGCTGCGTTGCGTTGCGTTGCTGTTTCTATGTAGGGATAGACAGACGCGTAATATCGGGTCTCTAGTTTCGCGACGTGGCTAGGTTAAGATAAGCGACAATGAGCGGTTTTTGTTGTTGATGTTGGAAAATAAATACGTATTTTTTTGCTAAAACGAAGACGAGCACTTTGATTTCGAAACGAAATGTGGCGAACGGAAGGAAAAAAGCGGGCGGCCGGCGGCGGAGGTGATTCGTACTTCGTGCTCGGTAATAAGGAGAGTATTGAATATGTATAAGTCATTGAATTCACAATGAGGGTACGTATTTTCTTCTACGAATTGTAATTACAACAATTTTGATAAAACGAATGTGGGCTGAGTACATGAAAATAAACACGGTGCGCGGCTCGATATTGTTGACACAGTTGAATTAAACATCTGCTTTGTAATTTATTTTTTTTTTTTATACTCCTTTGTCGCTCAAGCTTGAACGTTTTTACGGCCGCGAGACGAGACGACGATATTATACGCTACGAAATACTACGAATACGAGTATACCTACTGTACGTTGCGTTGGCGTTGTACGACTTTAAAGTTGTGTATTGTACGTAGATGGTACGATTGCGGAAATTTTCGCTCGGTCAGTCGCGTCGTTCGTGTATTTATCGGCCGCTGAAGAACCACTGTCGTGCTTGCATATCAGTTTAGAGCAATATGGTGTAAGTTATTAGGTGGCCGGTTTTTTCTTTTTCTTCTTACGTATACCTATTATAATTGTAAGTTTGCCGCGAACATTCGCGTCAAATACGTCTTAGGCATACACATAAATACGATACATTAATACGTATAAAATATTATGGTAATTTGTTGTACGTAGTACGTATATTTTCGCCTACACGTATTCGCTCTGTACTAATCGTTATGTTTTCGTTATTTCATGTTCGTATACGTACGTGTATAATATGTAGAATAAGCAGCGGCCCAAGATAGACATGATATTTCGAATTTGCTGCTGCTGTTTCGGATTCGGACGCCAGGGTAACGATGCGAAACGTCTTCTCACCAAAAGTACCACTCCCAGTTGTACGACGGCGGCCGCAGTCGAAGAGGTTTATACGGTGCATAAAATCTCCAGGTCGGTGTCGGCGTTCGAGCGGCCATACTACGAGTAAATTCGTAATAACGATTCCGAGACTATATCGTTTGTGGCGGTTTCAGTTTCGGCAGAGGCGTGTCGCACGATGACGACG
Source organism: Paracoccus marginatus (assembly GCA_900065295.1). NCBI lineage: Eukaryota > Metazoa > Arthropoda > Insecta > Hemiptera > Pseudococcidae > Paracoccus > Paracoccus marginatus. Next base: position 7,006 of record FIZT01007970.1, read on the forward strand.
GCGGCGCGCACAGCGACTACGAGATGGCCACGTCATCGACGGACAAAAGTCACATTGTGCTGAATAAGAATCACGCACTGTGGTCCAGCAAAGCGGGCTTGGCCGAGACGGGTATGATGAGAATGCGCGAATTACCTACATAAGTACCGCTGTTGGTGTCTAGTGTACAAACCTAATCATGTGCAGTCGTTGGTTGGTGTCGCAGATTACGGTAGCGATTTAGAAGATACGTGGACGAAATCGCCGCAGGCCAGTCCGATGGTCAAGAAGAAAGGTCACTGGGGTAAGGTGCTGATGAAGACGAAACGCGAGACAGCCGTTGCGCCCACCAAGCAGCCGCAGTCGTTCCAGTCGCTGGCTAGCGTTAGTATGATGATGTTGCCTACGATCACAGTCGCCGGATCGTCTCCTACTTTGGTAATTTCTCACTACGAGCCTGTTTTCTTTGTACTTGATCGATTATTGGCGTTGGTGAGGCACCTTGAAGCGTGCAAATCGCTGTGCTATGTATGTACATGTAGTTTGCCTCGTGTTTCAGGGTGAAACTTGCGAAGACTCTTCGAGAGTGGACGGTACCAATTCGTCTCTGAAAACCGATCGACAAGCGAAAAGTTTATCGTCCAGCCCTCAAACGTCGAGTACCTGGCTCAAGTCGCAGAGTATGTTGGTAAGCGCGTGTACCGGCTGCGATTTTCTCATCTCTCGTTGATCATTGTATGTAAGTGTCGCGTATAGGTGCGACGAATATTTACCCCTGGTTTTTTTTTCATCTGTTTTTACAGAATGTAAACTGTATTCCGGACGAAATGGACGTCGCAGCGGCGGCGGCAGCATTATCGGCAGACCGTCCGAACGACGAAGTAGCTCGTAAGTACGGCCTGGATACGTCTTTATATAATACCTTGCACTTATCTAAATCATCCGAAGCTATCAACCAAGCGTGGAAATCGATGGAAGATTTCGCCAACGACAAAGGTTTCGTCGACCTGCCCAACGGAACCGTTCATTTTTGCGCCTCCTACGATAAAGCCAGCAAAAAGTAAGTCGGTCACTCTGGTCACTCGTACCATGCTCGTTCCTGCTCTTACCTGTGAGTTACTTACGTACCTACCTATGCGCAGATTGTTGGTTCGATTCGTGAAAATCGAAGGGCTCGCGCCGAAAGGTACGAACAGAGCTAGGTACAACTGCGTACTCAAATTGACCTTGCTGCCGCACGAGAGACACGTGAAATTCAGCAAATCTATACCAGCCCATTCTACTCTCGATATCGACGAGAATTTTGTATTCAGTATGAAGGATCCTTCCAAAAAAGTGCTCAGGTAATCAAGACTTATTCGTTGAAATTTTTCTAAATTATAATTTATTAAAAATTTTCATTTTTTTAAAAATAAGAAAATAGTAAGTGAACTTATTTGAAGAAATTAGTTGAATTAAAATTTTGAAAAAACAATTGCAAGTGGTTAGAAAAATTGTTCAAATGAAAATTATTGTAAGTATTTTGCTACATTTACTAAAATGAAAGAAAAAATGGGTAAAATCAAGTGATTCGCTAAAAATTCGAAAATTACTTACTCACATATTTAAAAACCTTTGTAAAAGCTGATAATTGTTCAAAAATAATACTTTGTTGAAAAATTTAAAGTCAAGGTGTTCAAAATTTGAAAAAAATTTGAAACCAAAAAAAAAAAAAAATGTTATTTTATTTGAAGAATTTAGAGTTCATTTTAAAACTGAGAATTGTTCAAGAAAGTCATAATTTTTTATGAAAATTGTTGAAATATTCAGTTCTTCAAGAATTGAGACTCGAGAGATTGTTGAAAAATTCTGATTAATTGTTCAACTTGAAATATGGGGTACCTAAAATTTGGCACAATTAAAAACTAAAAAACTAGTGGACCTTAATTTTGACACACTCAAAATTTGACGTATCTAAAGTTTGACACATTTGAAATATGGCGTTTGCATAATAATAATTAATTACCTATTATTAAATAAAAATTAATGTTGAAAAAAAGCCTGTCTGAAGGATGGGTAGATATAGCCTCGTATAGGTAGGTAAGGTACTAATAATGCGATCTTTGCTCAGAATATCGGTGTACGATTCCGAATGCCTTGGAAAATACGACGCCGTTGGGCACGCGTTGTTTTACCTGGAAGACGTCTTGAACAGTGAACAAAAATCACACGTAATGAAGCTATACCGTCAGTCAATTGTAAGTACATACATACATAATCGTATTCGCAGCCATTAGTATCTCCATTACGGAGATGTACTATGTAGGTAATACTAAGTACTCGACCCTCGGTACACTTTTCTAAACGGCGAACGTGTTTCAATTCAGCCGGACGTTCAAGCTGGAAGTATTCGAATTACCTTGCATTACCATAAAGATAACGAAATCATGAATGTTTTCATCAACGAGGCTTACAATTTGCCAATATTTTCCAGTACGATTTTTTAATTCGTTTGTTCTTCACTCGTTGGTAATCGATGGCGATTAATTTTCCATTGCGGTTCCGTAGATAAATGTAAAAGTTACTTGAAAATTACGCAACATTATCGCGGAAGAAAGGTCAAAGAGATCTATTCACCTTACGTGGCCGCCGCCCAAGAAGTTAGATATAATTTTAAAATCGATTTAAAAATCGAATCGAACGCCACGCTGTGTACATTCGTGGTAATCAGCGTCAAGGTGAGGGGGTTCTTTAAGAAAGACGTGCTCGTCGGAAGGATCATTTTCGGACCGTTTCTATACGCCGAATATGGTAAAAGTTTAACGCCATGGGGACGCGCGCTGTTACATTACGAGCCTGTGTCTCATATTTACCGCATGTATTTGTAAATTTTTTGTTATCTTACCTATTCCTATTCGTAAGCAGTAGTAGGTACCTACATATACTTACCTACCTACATACCCTTTCGTCAAGTACAGAATAGTACACGCACAATTTGGTACAATTATTTCATTTTTGCCTTCCCCCTATTTGTAACGCGAGTTATACGTGTGTAGAGGTATGTACTATCTGCGATACGATACGATTACATTCTAATAACATGAGTCAGCAGTGTCGACAATATGTAATAGCAGCCAACAGGTTGCCCGCTCGGTCGTTTACAGTGCGCCATTCTACGTATTGTTTCCTACCACTAACTCGTCAGCCAATCGGAAACAAGTTACGTGAAACATTATCCACCACCGCCTTTTTTTTACTTACCCGGTACCCTGGTCGTGACGGACGTGGCATTTTTCATCGTTCCGTTCTGACGCGAAGGTCTTCCTTTTCCTCTTTGGGTAGTGCGCCCGTTCAAAAGGCTCAATATTGAAAGTTTGTATGTAAAGTGGATGTTCTTATCATCGCTGCCATTTTTTTTTCTCATTGTATTTTATAAAGGTGTACGCGCGTATTAAGAATTATTTTCAAATTGGGTTTTTTGGTTACGTACGCTTAGCTTACTTACTTTTTCGGTTGCTTCATTTGCCAAGTTTACGTGTGATGCGTGATTATTTCTAACAACGTGTGTAGTTTCAAAAATTCTCTTAATCGGTGTAATTAATATAGAATTTGATTTCAGACGTAAGTTGGTTTAAGCTGTGTTGTCCTGTCGTGTTGTATTGGTTTTCGACCAGAATTCATTGAACTCTGGAGTTCGGAATTCATTTATCGCTGCTGTTGGAGGTGAAAGAATGAGTGTTTACTTGCCTAGAATGCCTACCTACGCTGTATGCACTTATGTGTATGTTTCATTTTGAATATGAAAAATATTTTTCACATCAACTTTTCCCCTTTTTTCCAGATTTTTGCAGGTTGACTATACCCGATAAGTATTTCAATGTGCGACGGAGCAGTTTTAGTACAGCTTCGAAGTGCCTTTGCAAGATCTAAGTTGACGATTGTTGGTAACGCAGATCAATCGTGGATCCTGCAGGTATTTCAAATTCTACATTTATGTATTATGTACTACCGGGTCACCAATTTGTTTGCACCTCGTAGTACTTGTAAAATGCAAGTTTGTGTATGAAGTGTTGCCAACAATCCCAAGGGCGAATGCAAACATGAATTGGTGACCCGGTACATACAGCGTGTTTAAATGAACCCCAGACAGCTAAGCGGAAATAGTATTTTACGCTACAAGAGAGCAAAGTGTATGAATGCCGACGCGTATGCGAGGGCTGTAATCGCACTCATCGCGTTCATACACTTGCTCTCGAGTTGCGTATACTATTTTTTCTCATTCTAGTCGCAT
>FIZT01007975.1:0-38730 GCA_900065295.1 Paracoccus marginatus
GTGATTACCATTCAAAGTTTCAAGATTTCAAATTTTTTACATTCTTTCATTATTTTCAGCTATTCTTCGTTTCTGTAGAGTTTGTGTTGTCATTAATAGTAATTATTTTTAATTTTTATGTAATTTTGATACCTTTTTGTCACTTTTGATAAAAAAGGCATTTATTGTTTTGCCTCTGGCATGATAACATCTAAATACAGAAGACTGCGCCGCCATTTTAGCCGATTGCCCTATTTTCATGCGAAACGATAGGCTATAATACTACATATATTCACTCGCTTTGCTTTACGTAGAACGATGGAGCAACGAATTGAAATTGACAGAGGTCCTGGTTTCCCAAATGGTGAAAATATACATATAAGTCAGATGCATTAAAATACGATCATCTTTCGATCATGTTTTGGCTGTTTAACATTTTAAAACCATGGGCAGTCCAAAGAAAAATTTAGAATTTTAAAAAGCACACTGAGCCATTAAAAAAGTATTTAAGAATTCTCGGAAAACTGAATAATATTTACACAATTGAAACTGAAGATACGATAGTTGGTAGCTCAAAAGTGAAGATTTAATGCGGTAACGTCTTATTGATGCGAATGCAATTGGGCATAGGTAGGTACCAAGACCAACCCATACACTCATTAGAGTTACCTTACTTACAGACTTTGACTGTCAAAGCTTACAGGCAATATAGTTGATTCCAACGAACCTAACGAAGGAAAAACAATATTTTTCAATAAATCAAATATTTAATATATGTAAATGCATGAAACACAGACACTCAAGTAAATTGTTACAACTTGACAGCTTACAATGGAACAATTAAATTGATACATTCCAATGCTACTTAACGTTAAATACAAAATATCAATTATAATATTTGTTTGTATGCATAATTACTTTCATTTGCAGCTATTGGAAAAGAAAAACAACTGTATCACTTTCGACATTCATGATTCATGACGCCAGGTGGTGGACAATGAACGAAGAACAATGCATCAGCAGTTGATCAACGTGAAAGTGAATCCTACATGCGCATTAGGTATAGGTAGCAGCAAGCTGTTCAGTTAATTACATATTACTGCAGGTCTAGGTACTCTATAAGACGTTGATAGATTAAGTTTTTATGTGTACAAAAAATAAACACAAATAATTTACATTACTCTCAGGCTTACATTACATATTTACAAGATTTACACGCGAGACAAATTAAAAATTCAAAATAATGACTCGAAAAAACATTAGTCTAGACAGGGAAGGAATATAATGAATAATAATATTTCACTTCAAAAAGCCATAACAGATGGAAATCTCTCTTCAAAAATTACCTCATAGAACATGAAAATGCATGCGATCAAATTTAGCTTCAAAAAATCGTTTCAAGTTTTACAAATTTCTTTTGAGAGAGAAAAACAAAACAAAACGTGTGTACATAGGTATAACGGAAAACAATGACCGTGAAAACAGATCGTACTTAATCTGTTTTATCGAGAGCTTTTAGACGTTCTAGTAAAGGTGGATGGGAATGATTGAAAGTGGAGTATAACCAATCGTAAACTGGAAACGAGAGATTATCTTTATTCAATTTGATCAACGATTTGCGCAAATACGTAGCTTTTCCTAAACCTTTGGCAAAACCATCAGCTTCAAATTCATACTTACGAGTTAACAACGTGATTAAAAATGATAATACGAAATGATAAGGCGTAAATATAAATTGTAAAATTATCAATAGACCAATAATGACGGGTTGGGCATCGTGAAATCCAAAAGCACGATATATGATTCCGTACCGGAAAAGAAAACTGAACGCCATAAATAAGATGAATAAATTGATCTGCAAACAATACGAAAATACGAGTAATTTGGCATGTTGAAAAGACCAGCAGAAAATATTTAACTCACTTGACTTAAAATCATTTGCTTCAAAACGTGATTTCCCTTCCAGTGACCAAGTTCGTGAGCCAAAACAGCCAGTACTTCATCATTAGAGCAACCTTTCTTATCCTCTTCGGTCGGTACAGGTGATTGAGATGATGAATGTTCGGTGATGTTATCACTTTCGTTGGATGTTTCAACGCTATTTTTTTTAGAATCGCTGGACACGTAATCTTTCAAAAGCGTGTCAAAAATCACAATTCTCTTGTTATTGAAAAATCCATAAAAGTACGCGTTACTGTGAGCAGATCTTTTGGATCCTAACAAAAAGAGATTTTCAGTTTAAAACTTGAAAATAATAGGTAATCAATCCTAGGAAATTTGAAAGCAATCATGCAACTTGCTCTATGTTACCTTCAACCACGTAAATTTTTTTCAACGGAAATCCTACGCTTGCAGCTAAATCTTCAATTTTAGTTCTCAACTCGCCTTCTTCCAACGGTGTGTACTTATCGAAAATAGGCGCAATAACTTCAGGATATATAGTCATAAAGAAAAGCGTGAAAAATACGGCGAACAACCACAAATAAATGAAGAAGTAATCGCCGCCGGCCTTCACAATATATATAATCGGACTAGTCAACAATACTATAAGGAACTGCATCAAGACGTACGCCTTCACCGTATCTTTCACAAAGAAACCTGGTGTCTGCAATAACGTATGTAAATCCGAATATCAACAATATTGGCTAACTATTTAAAAGCAAACATGATAAAGAAATAAGACCCTCATTACTTGTTTGTTAAACCCGTGCTTTTCTTCAATTATAAAAACCGAATAGATTGAAAACGGAAGCGACAACAAACTATTCAGTGTGTTCATTATGAGCATGAAAATTATACTGACTGCAATTTCGCTTTCACTAAAACCGAATCTTCCAGCAACGCCTATACTGTACTTCCATAACGCAGGCATAACGTAAAAAACGATCATCAACTGTTGGAAAAAATGAAAATTACAGTTGAATAAAAATGAAATTTCAGTTGTTACGGGGAAAAAATGGTGGCATGAGGAATTTCTGCAACAGTTATCCAATATTATGTTTTCCTTTTCTTCTAAAATGACTTACCGTTCCGAGAATATTGTCAAACAGAGAATGAAATATCCCGAACGAAATAGAATCTAAATTGTACAATCTAGCCTTTGAAAACGTTTCATTAGGCATTATTCCAATCAAATCTTTAGGAACATTGTTGGTGGTTTTTAATACATTACGCTGAAAGCAGTCAGAATAACGAATTTCAGATCAACTCTAATTGGTATTTGGTAAATTTGAAAAAAAGAATTAATTAAAATAATTACTTGACTGACCTGTCGAAAAACTAGGTAGAAATTCCAAGTTGATTCTACCCAAGTCATGAACAAAATGCCGTATAATAATACGTTTTCAGTAGACATTGTGCCGATAGGTATATATGTAGATCATGCGAAGTATTCTCTGAAAAAAATATATTCAAGCGAAGAGACTCGAACCAGGCACCACTTAATTGAAAATTTCGTTGATTAAGAGAAGAGAATTCTGTCTCATTTTTCAACTCCGTGTCCGTGTTCGTCAACAAATCCCACTTTTCGTTTTACAATGAAAGAATAACAAATGTCGATTGTCACGTATAGTAGAAAACACACACGACCACCACAGTAAATAAAAATTACCTCATTTTTGACGATCAACGCTAGATCACGATTTCGGCTTCAGCAAAAAAAGGCAAGGGTTATCTCTTTGGAAGTTGAACGCAATTTTAAAGTTGAACACAGTCAGCACTCAGCAGTCACAGACATAACGTCAGGTACCCAGCTTGTGCAATAGATGCCGACAGGCGACAGCCGTGCAATAAATAATAATGAATAAATTTTTTTTTCAGAATTTTTCAAAATATTGAAATTGAAATTGTGACTTCGTGATTGATTCCTTCTTCGAAGACGTCTGTCATTTTATTGAAATTTCTCTCTCTCATAACATAACGTCATGAGCGTTAGAACTTGGAAGGTATTTTTCAAATCGAAATCACAATTCACAACTTCTTAGGCAAATAAGTAGTTGAGTCAAAAAAAGTCAAGTACATAAGTTTTCTTCGGTACTGAAAATTTTTGGGAAAACCGTAGGCATAGACATGAGATTAATAATGATTGTTCATTCTCTTTCCAACTTCACAGCTTTCGGGTTCAAATACGAAACAAATAGCACCCAGTTAGTATCGTCCTTTTCATCTATTACCTTTCACCTATACAATCTCAACGAAAGGTGTAGTTCTAGTTGTACGTTTATTTAGTTGATCTCAATAATTAATAATTACCTAAGGATAGGTACTCCAAGATGCGCAGGTGTTTCCTGTTTCTCACAACCGGTACAAAATTTTTAAAAAACCTGCAAAATTAGACTTCATGGTGCTGGCCGCTGGGGAGTCGGCCATGAGATAACGTTTTTTCACTTGTCCTATTGACAAAGCTTTCAGTTAGAAGATAAACTTGTAGCGCCAACCTGGTCGTACACAATTATGTAAATACGTACTACATGCCATATTATTAAATAAAGCTCACGCCCGGGAAATTGCAATAGCTAATTATACTATGTTATTACTGGCACTTCAAGTTACCGCAGATTTTTCCTCAAAGTACGAGATAACAGACGACAAAATTAAAAATCAGGAGTAGATTTATATTACGATTGAATTCTTGAAACAAATTAAAACATTATTTTTGATTTACACGATTTTAACATATAAATACATTATGCAATGGTTCAAAATTCGTAATAATGAAAAAAGAAAAAACCTTACAACATAAAAAACTTGATCATATCATACAACGATCCGACTACTCGCAATTGTTCAGTTTACATGTTGATATTTTAAAAAATAATAAGAAGAAATAAGTATATTCATCGTACTTTTAACACGGACTGTAAGAGAATTATGAACCTGTAAGAGGATCACGTATTGACGCTTCGCCGCATGCAAAAAGGTAAACACTAAACAACATTAATATTTAAAACTTACATATGCATATAAATGCTCTAATCCATAAAGAAGTAAAGAATACAACAAAATAAGTAACATGACGTATAAAGGAATAAGAAAATATGAGATTATAAAACATCACTCATTCATAAAGTGCGATAGTTGGGGTCCGTACGAGCACGATAAAATTTGTAAACAACATATCCGATGGCGAGAATTCCCAAAGCTAAAATGATACCACCTAAACAAAAACAAGGGAGTTAATCAACACATAAATTCAGATTATCTTGCAATATGCATACCTCGATAATGACACTTACCTACGAAACTAGGTAGATCAAAAGATCTGTCCGGTTTCGGTTGTGGAGGTGTTGGCGTGGTACTGGGAACTGTTGGTATAACTGGTGATGTAGTTGGAGTCGTTGGCGGGGTGGGGGTTGTCGTCGTTGAATTAGGAGTTGATGTTGACGGTGGAATCGTTGTCGTTGTCGTTATCGGCGTAGTCGAAGGTGTAGATGCATTCGAGGGTGTTGTAGTAGTGAGGGGTGGAGGTTTTGTAGTTGCATTTGAAGGTGGTGCACTAGTAGTAGTCACATTCTGAGTTTTTGTTGAAGTTTTCGCACCATCACCTGGAATAATTTGCCAAAAAAATAAAAATGCAGTTATAATAATCAATGGCGTGTTTCAATTAGTCTCAATAGTACCCCAGAATAAAATAACGACAATCGAAATAGAGCGATTTATGCTATAAGACTAGTTCTACCGAAGAAACATTTGGAAGATAGGGTGACAAAGCACTTTCTACAACATACATCATGCATAATTATGCACTGGTGGTATCATAACTCAATACAATTGCATTACAGATAGTATAAACGCACTAAATCTACTTGATTAAACTCAAGATTTACCTGCATCACGTCCTGTATCTTGCGGACGGGCATCAACTGAACAACCTGCGAAAGAAGTAATGCATTACTACTAGAAGAACATAGGTACATGCGTACATGTTAGATTTGTAGAAACATATGTATAACCATACTACTGAACAACGAACCAACTCATACATAGTTCAAATATTCATAAAAATAATTAAATTCAATAAGAGCCACACTTGATGCTACCACGTCAAACACTGCCAACACCAACTGAAGCCTAGAATCTGAACATCTCAATTAAAAAGGAACTGAAAATTATAGAAGATTTTGGAGGTAGTCAGTCAGTCACTAGTGTCCTGTCACAACTGCATAGTGAGATTTGTGCCACTTTGAAAATGTCACTTTACCGCAATACGAAATTTACAGAAACTCAAATTCACCAACGTATTATTCTTTCGGAGTGTTTTCGAGTAAATGCAGCTATCGAGTCGACTGCTCAGCAACAACAGACGAAAAATTGGCATTTTACGTGCCATTAAGTACATAGTACCAAGTGGTTCGAAACGTCTACAAAAGTACGTACACTCAATATGTAGATCTATCTCTCTATCTACCATCCTACTGATGAAGAATAGGATACACGTACAAAAACAAATACATGAGAAACAGGATACGAAGAATACTGATAACTTCAACAAAGCATAATTAGGGTACCTCCTATAATCTAGCAGAATTAGTTGGAAAAACACTCACTTATGAAGACGAAACCCGCAAGAATGAGAAATACGCAAATGTTCCTTCTAGTCTTCATCATTTTCTGAAAGACTATTTGTTGTTTGAAAGGATGAGCTAAATTTGACTCGACTTCCTACCTTCGAATGTACTTATTCTACTTCAGCTGACTTCAGCTGATGATCGTCGATGAGTTACAATAAGAATAGCTCAATTACAGCTATTACGAAACGAAAAATTACACAAGTAATACACGACCAACTTGATTTTGTTAATTAATTCCTTGTATGAAGGAGAAAATATTCTTCGCTGAACATTAAAAATATTACACCATTCGAATCAACATCAACGTTGACAAAGAATATTTAGTTGATGGATTCTGGAAGATCATAGATTGATTTTTTAGGAAACCACCGTCCTTCACTCTCATTTTCCTAGCTCACGCGACACGATACCACTTGTCGTTTCAGTTACGTCCTTCAGCGCTGGCCGTAACATAATCATTTAACCAGTCATAACATAAATCTTCGACCGTCGAAGCATAAAGTGCCGTTTAACTAGGCTAGGGAAGGGGAATGGGGATGATGAATAAATTTGATGATGAAAGAAATTTGAAATTAAATTATTTCAATTTCATTAACTTGCGAAAAAAATACCGAGTACCTAGGTAAGTAGGTACCAATCGCAAATTAGCAATCATTAGCTATTCATTTTCTTGTATATTGCAACTTGCCACTTTACTAAACACTAAACTACTTCAGGAGAATATGGAGAATTGGAGATCATGTACAGTGCCCTGCATAATGCATTAATGCAAAACCTCTGAAAAGTTAGACAGTAAATAGAGAGTGAATAAAAAGCGGCTTACATAGGTATATGTAGGTATATATGTAGTTTCGACTGCGTAATGAAGATTTCTATTTCTATTTCCATTAAAAATATTATTTTAAAAAAGAACAAACAGCTAGGAGGCAGGAGTCCTGGACCAGGAAAGCAAATTAGCTATCTAAACAATTTTGTAAAGTTTGATCTGCGTAAAGCGTAACATAAATCAGTTCATATATCCCTGTATTTTTTATTCAACTTCAACACTTGCATGCCATGAACCATTTCTTTTATTTTAAACTACAAAATCCGCTTGGATAGACTACTCATTCTCCAGTTTCAAACTTACAAAACCGGTTTGCACTTTTTACCTGCCACTATACTTACCAATACCCTACGTTAATTAACTAACCAAACCATAGTTGTAGGCTGGCTTCTTTCTCACTTCTCAGCGTTGTCCACTTGTCCAGTTATCCGACCGTCATATTTCAAGCAATTTTGTATCTAAATTGCTATTCAGAGTTATTTCGAGAGTGTACGTACACTTGTAATGTATTTTGTGAATTGACTACTTCAATTTCCCCCTCGTAATTAACTATGTAAGTCGCGAATGAAGTAAATAGTGTTTTCGTCGCACTTTTTTCATGTAGTGAAAACAAAAACATCGAACGATGGCTTTTTTATGCCCAGTGAGGATTCGTCGAGGGAAAAAAAAGAAAAGTAAATTTTTTAATTTTAATTGCTAATTTTTTTTTCAAAGTACATAATAAATTTATATCACATTTTTGCCGAATTTTTAAGGTAGTGCCGGGGATGTGGAAGCCAAGGAGTTACGAAATAATGCCTTTACTGGTATGGGACGGATAACTGGTAGTGCTTCCATCGAGACATTAGTAAGAGTTGGAATTGAAAAAGAAAACGGATTGTCCCCTGATAGTAAAATGGTTGTGTTACACGACTTCACTCCTTGCGTTGACGACGAATTACAAGTGAAACGAGGGCAAGTATGTATATGCTCGTAATAGCTATTTTTGATTTGTACTTTAAAGTTTTGAATTGTCAGCTCTAAATCTGTTCAAAATGTACGCTATCATGGCATGTATCTAGGATCTACACTTTCATTTTTGCAGGTAGTCAATATATTATATAGGGAAAACGACTGGGTGTACGTAATAGCCGAAGGTTCAAGATTGGAAGGATTCATTCCGCACTCCTATTGTACTCCTTACGACTCTAACCTCGGAGAATTAGCGCTCAACAACTTGAAAAAAAAATTACCTCGTGAACAATTCAATAATTTGAACGAAGTTGAGGTTGATATCAATGTGGAAAATCATCAAGGTAGGTATCGTGGCGTTTCTATTTTATTCAAAACGGATAGTAGAAAACAGTTATCGTAGCATCTTAGAACCAAATTAATTCTTTCACGAATTCATGTTTTTTTTTTTTTTTCAGCTGAAGGTTCAGATAGTGAAAGTTTCAGCAAAAAAGATCATCAAAATAATCAGCAACCACATGCAAGTAAAACCAGCTCACAGGCGTCATTACATAGTGTATCTTCCTCCCAACCGGAAGTACACCCCTTTTTCAAAGTAAGTAATACACAATAATTATCCAATCTTATCTATAGTTTTGATTTTCATTCTGTTAATTAATAATGATCATGAATAATGTCAAGAAGAAGAATATTTAGACACGAATGTTAGTACGTAATGTAGGTATGTAATGCACCTTTTTGTACTTATTTTGTTTTTTATTGTAGGATCCTTCAGGACGATTCATCGTTCTATATACATTCACTGCTCGGGATGAGAATGATGTTAGCGTTGAAAGAGGAGAATTTGTCACTGTATTGAACCGTGAAGATCCTGATTGGTACTGGATAATCAGAAGCGATGGTCAAGAAGGTTTTGTACCGTCGGGCTTCGTATATCCAGCTGATGTATTGCAAAGTGGGTTTAGTTGCAGAAGACTCATAATGTATACTCCAATTCAACAAGTCTTATTTACTCGATGTTTTCTACTGTAGGTCACTTGAATCAAAACAATCAAATTTCAGCCACAGCAGCTGCGGCTTATAATAACAAAGTCAATAAACTTTCAAATTCGCTACCTCTAAATAATTCAGCAATCCCGAATTCCCTAAATTCAGCGCCACCATCGTGTAACCAAAATACGCATCAAACCACCAACATCACTGAAGAAGTGCGTTATCATGGAACAGAATTAGTTATGCTGTACGATTACAAGGTAGGTAGCTAGGTACACAACGTCTTGGCTTCGTGAAATTTTCCTCGAGCCATTTTTTTAGTCCAGTTCAAAAATAATATTTTATTATTACAGGCGCAAGCTCCTGATGACCTGTCGGTTAGAAGAGGAGATTGGATTTACGCTGATTTTAATACTCAGAATCTAGAAGGTTGGCTGTGGGCGTACGCCCCAAAAACAAGAAAATGTGGTTTTATTCCGAAAGCTTACGCTAGACCTCCAGCTATGACTAGTCTTTAAAACTAAAAATGATCTTTCAAGCATATTTACTATTAAAAAAATAGAACGAACCATTGTTTTTGCACTACCGTATAAAATAGGTACCCAAAATTTTCAACATTCGTTAAAAATTACTTTTTGTGATGTTTTACCATTTTCTACAATGACGACCTTTTCTTGGTGCGAAGCAAGAATCGATGCTGTACTTGTTGTTGTTGGTGAATGACGTAGTTGACGAATGAAGTATCACACTGGGTATTGGTATTATTCAACATACGAAGTTATGATGTAGGTACATCAACATAAAATTCAATTTCATGAATCTAAGTACCTAGCCCTCAATGACCACTTCATCCGCCCCTCACCTACCATTCACCAACAGTTGTTAATTTATATCATTAAAAAGATTTTGCCATGTTATTTGGTGTGCATTAGTTACTCATAGATATGTACGAGTACTTATACATATAAGTTAAGTAAGTAAATGTAGTTGTTGTTCAACGGTGCCATTTTTCAATACATACGTATGCCATGTTTTATTTTAATTAAATTTAGCATTTTATCAACGTGATTCGAGTATTTTTCTCTTCAAGAAAGGCGAATTTAAGAAATTGAAGTACATGATGAACGATTGTCTAATGCATAGAAAAAAGTCGATTTTAACAATGTAATAAAACATACTTAGATGATTAATAATTGAGACTATAAAATTTTCCATTTTTCCTCAAAAGCGTTGCATAACTTTGTACATGCTAATGCAGCGGACAACGGATAATTACTGATCGATATAGTTTCTTCTGTGTAGTTCACTTCTACCTGTAAATTTGATAAACCAAAATGAGAGATTTACGACATAGTATGTTTGAAATAAAGCAACATAAACGTACCTGTCCATGCGCCATAGCTCCAATAACAAATACAATAGGTTCATTTTCAGGAACAAGGTCCCGAGGGTCAACTAATTTATCGGAAGAAAATGAAGTGCTCAGTTTGCGACATCCAACTGGAAGGTGGTCAGTTATTGGATTACGAATTACTTTCAACAACTTTATTGAGGTTTCCGTTGCTCTAACGCTAAATTTATGGAGGAGTTGAACTGTAACGTGATAGAATATGAGCACAACGAGCACAGTCATCGTTGAGATCAACACAGATACTTTACCCATTAATCCTGCAAATCTCTTGAATGTTCTCGGTATTCTAGTTTGTGGACTTATTTCTATTAAAACATTTTTTTCTGTATGAATAAACACCTGAAAATGAGCAGTCGAATGTAAAGATGAAGAGTGAAAAACAAGTATCCTTCAGTTCTGAGACGAATAACGCTTGCTCACTTGAAGTAAGCCGGCCCTGTTTAACGGGCTGTCTAGTAACATAAGCAGACATTGATGAACTATATCAGGACGACATAAGCCCGGCTGTCTGTTCTCTTTCTTCAATATATTGATGTGATCGTCACAATTCAGCAATTCGAATGTTCTTCCAGTCTAGAAAACATAATTAAAATTGAAGTTTCATCAAAATTCAAAGCTTTCTTACTGTTTATCGATTTTTATTCATCAAGTATCATTTAAAGCGCCAAGAAAAACATTTCTTAGATAGTTGAAATTGGAATGAATAAATTTATGATCACGTTTTATCCGGTAGAAAATGTTTCCGAAAAACTTTCATCAACTATTTAGGTAAGTAATTGAAGAATCTCAAAAAAAACCTAAAAGGATTCGAGCGAAATGGGCACACATTGTTTTATTAATCAACCTGTATTTTTAAACCTGGAATACTTTTTCATTTTTAATAACATAAATTGATCAAATATAACATACTTTCACTGATTCTAACTGAGCGTTCTCCAGCACAATGATCAATCGTTTTTCTTGTTTAGCTATATGGCCAACCGACAAGTGAGCAGAGGGTGGATCGTACTGACCGTCATCTTCATCCAGCTTTCTTTTTCTTCCCATCGTGAGACGAAGTTGATATAGAATTTCAATTCAACAGAAAAAGTACAAGGAATACGCACGTAATTAAATTTCGAAAATTCAAATTGAATTCATTCCTAATTTTCTGCTCTTGTAATTCTGTTGCTCAACAAAACAAGCTGCGTACTGCTGGTGCTGCTAGTGCTGCGAGCTGCGAACAGATAAAAATTGTCACGTGCGTTTTTTTCTTGGCTTCAAAGCTCGGCTTCATCTTCTGTCACGCAAGCTCACAGCACAGCGACAGTGACACCCACCACCCACCGACCGCACCGACACGTCAACGTTCGTCGTCCACACTCACACAAAACATGTTAGTACACGTAGACGTCTACTCACACGTCCCACGTCATCTGATTGATAAGATAAAAAATAAAAATTAGGTAGAAACACCCGTGATAATATTAGTTGTCCTCCTAGTTGATGAGTTGAATCACTTAATTAATAATTTTGTAAGATAATTTGAAAGGGAAGAACATAATAAGCGCTGTGTTGCGCTGTTAATTTCTATTCAGTTTTGATTTGAAATAATTGGTATTTAAACGATAATGGATCAAGTTTCAAAAGTTATCGAACCTGCCAGACAGTTCTCCAAGGATTCAATTAGATTAGTGAAACGCTGCACAAAACCGGACCGAAAAGGTAATTCTTGAATTCAACCGAATGCGTTGATGTATATTAGTGCTGAAACCTTATTATCGTTCTTTATAGCATAACTTATGATGACGAATACATATGCTTACTTTCAGAGTTCCAAAAGATCGCTGTTGCAACTGCTATTGGATTTTGCATTATGGGCTTCATTGGATTCTTCGTGAAATTGATTCACATTCCAATAAATAATATTATCGTGTAAGTGATTCTCATTAGCGTTCTATACGTGTCCGTAAGTGGGTTCCTAATTGTAGACGTAGACTGTGCGATAGGATATTCTAATTTTCTTCGCTGGAAGCGATTCATTTATTACTTTGTCTTCGTTTATATTTTGCTGTGTTCGAAAATGGCATGAATGGAATTATGCTTGTAATCTTAATTGCGGGCGAAAAAACATCTTATTATAGACGTCACAATTTTATGACAGAAGATGTCACCTGATTTCAACAACTAGTATAGTACAGAAGTTACTTTCGTCTCAAAATGTAATTTTTCAATTTTTTTTTTTTTCAGCGGATCGTAAGAAGAAAGAAAAATTACTCAATTTCTCTACGTTTATTACGCCTTGTTGAAGGTGCTTGTGTCTAAGTATGTACATTTTTTCTTGATTACATTTTTTTGATAAAGTCGATGTTTTCGAATTTTATTCGCATAAGACGTTCTCAAGTGCAACTGAATCCTGTATTTATTTCTCGTTTCCAATCGCAGTTATAAAAATAAATGCGTTTCTAGATGTTAAAATAAGATTTGATATAATTCGGTATTTTTATTGTTCGAAGAAAATTCCCCGCCGCGCCTCCCCCGTTAGTTGAAAAATCGTTGCAACGAAGTTGTTCACACGCATTAAAATCAGTAAACTTTCAAGTCGGGCAGACAAGGTGCTGAAGTTACATGATCGTTACTGACTTCTCCGTTGAAATCGCCGCATAAACCGCACATTGTGCCTCGAAGATTGTTTGCAGCGATAGCCACTATTGACTGTCCGTAGTATTGGATGAGTAAACCAGTTTGACTGATGACTACTTCTATCATTTTTGATTTTTCCCAATATTTATATCTAAAAAGTTGAGCCACATTGCAATAAAATGACTTGCAATAGTAAATACCGGTGGTACTTAGAACTTACTTACTTACTACTTTCCTATACGTAACTAATTATCAATACCGTAATAAAGGAAGAATGCATTCGTGTTCATTACGTACTTCAATAAAAAACTGGAATCGCTGCTTGACATAGGATATTGTTGATAATTATTGGAAACGGGAATAGACGCGTCGTTCAAACTTAAAAACTGCGTTCCATTGCTTTGTATTGAGTACAATGTTAACGCAGCAAATTCGGAAACTATTTTCACTTCCTGAGAAAACATAATGTTGACAGTAGTTGATGATACTTACGTAACTATACGTACGACGTGACGGTGAAGGTGAATTATGTAAAATATAAAATTTTACCAAATTATCGGAGTCGTTTAGTCGTTTTACGCCGATTACAAATTGAGAATTAGACGAACATTCAGCGGCGACTACAGAATAACAATTCGACTTTTGCTTATAATCGAAGACTGTGGCGTTGTCAAAATTAAGAACTTTTCTATCATTTATGACGCAAATTCCTGAAAAGTAAGCGTGTATGTTAATAAGTAATATGGTATAGGTACTTAATTACTCGTTTACATGGTATCTAATCTACCAGCATGCCTTAGAAAATAGAAAGAAAATATGTAGGTAAGTAAGTACTTCGAACCTTGAGTTGTCCACGGTACTTTTGCTGGTAACGAGAATTGTATTTTTGTCGTTTTTTTATCGGCTTGAACATTATCCGGAAATATGGAGAGCAACGCGGTAGTCACCCATATCGGTAGCTGTTGAATAAAAGTTGAAAAAGTCGGTAGGCATTGCTTTATAAAATATTGACATTGAAAAACGAATTTAAGGTAGTACACCCGCAGTACGCACTACGCAGTATGTGTATAGGTATTGTATAAGTACCGATGTAAATTGTAAGTAGGTACACTTATTACGTACATGTGACAACAAACTACAATGAGGTACATGTACGGTATGTACAGCTACAGGTTGACCCATACACTGAACCTACCTACAATATTGTACATGTCGATGTAGGAAAACAAAACAACAAAATGTAGGTAAGATGAAATTTCGTTTAGGTACCGAAAAATTGGCGCCGTTAGTGATTTTTTTCTTCAGTAAGCCATTTTGTATACGTAACGTACGTACGCTACTTACGATTGTACATAGCATAATATGTATTTTGTATAGGGTTTAGGTATACGTGTAGAATGTAGAGATGCATTAAAAATATGATTACTTACATTAACGCCGTTTAATACTACTGTTTGTTTCGTCGCTAAATTGCTGACTAGCTGTAAGCACGTAGCGGTGTCATTTTCACAATTTAAAGGCCAATTTTTCGCTGTATTATCCGACTGTAGATCCAATTCTACACTAGTAGCTTGGTGAACGTTGCCCCATGCAAGTTTAGCGTGACCTTCGGCAGGACCAGGAGCATTCAAGATACCTTGTCGAAAAGACGGAAAATTAAAGTACCCTTCGAATTGAGTCAGTCTCCACGAACCGTTGATGAGAGTGAAATTTTTTTCCGGTGTCGAGTGTTCGAGTCTGAAAGCGATACGCGTGAAACCGTCGTTCTCTTTTTCAATATAATGCATCGTTAAATCCCATATGATCGCTTGTTCTTTTTCCGTTCTCATGGTTAATCGCAACATATTTCCTTCGCTCAACAGCGCCAGCTGAACCTTTTAACATTATGTGGTAAGACAAGTTTTTGGGATCAAGCATTATTATTCATATAACGTGTGCGAACACTCAGAAAAGTATCTATACATGGTAAGTAGCCAAGTAGGTACATTTTCGGATACCTTGAGCGGAGCCATTGATATTATTATACCGCAGCTGTCTCCGGGTGGAAGAAAAGTGAAATAGTTGGCCAAAGAATAGAGTCCCAGAATAGGTACTCCTCCGATGACCATTCTACACATGAAATGCATCAAAAATCGACGAATAAAAAATTGAAAATACCAGCAGCGAGCACGTCACGAGCCTCGCATATACTAATTAACGTGTTTTTTTTTTTACTTGTAATTTTTATTTGATAATTGAAACGCTTCCTTTATGATATACAGCGTGTCCAAAATGTCACTCTCGCCTTGGCAATCGAATTTTTTTGCATCGAAACGTGCTCCCAAATCACGCGATTCGAAAGAAAAATACTGCAACACGAGGTACCTGCTTAATTACATGCTATTGCTATACCATCGTTTAATTGAAAATTTTTCCAAATATGAAGCGGACAAAATGTCTACCCTGTCGCACGTAGGTATTTATGATAGGTGGTGCTTTACCTATGTAGTGTGTAGGTACTGCGTACTTACACTGCATATAGGTAGGTATACTTAATCGAAGGTACTAATACATATCAAATCAATAATATAACGCTTACCGGAGTATCAAAATTATTCGTCATCTTTGGAATACTGTTTACTTTCCCATCCGAAGGTGATAATTTAATGGTAGAGTGCCACACTAAGCCAAGCAATGAACCGTCGGCAAAATCTATAAAATTTGATAAATTTGCGTCGTAAAATTATTAAGAACTTGGATAAGTTTGCCGACACATTGGAAAAAAATCGAACCTCCGGCTGTCATATTATTTTCTCACTTTACAAAATCAAATCGAAAACATTTTTATTTTCAAGTCTATCATGTCTATAGTCTCTGGCGGCAGGTACCCGAACCTACCTTACGTAAAAAGTCGTACCCAACTATACCCGATACCCATGCACACTTTTACGATATGAAATCGAGTAAAAATGTTACCTTTATGCCGATTGGCGGTTATTTCAAATACGCTTCTCGAAACTTTTTCAAACAGATGCGTAGAAAATGGTATTCTCGCATACAAGCTTCGACTTCTATCTGTTCCGTACCATTCTCTACTGAACGGACTGTATGTTTTTAAACTGGTAACCGTATCCAAAGAATACCTAAATCGAGAATTTCCATTTTTTAAATGCTCGAATGAAATCCCAGCGATGCGAGCGACGCGAGGGATTAGGTAAATATATGGTGTACTTACACTTACCTAAAATCGAGTTCGGCATTTCGGTTTTTACCACTCTCTTCTTGTTGAATACTACCTCTCAAAGAAAGCATAGAAGCTGTCCGTATTTGCAAAACTGCCGGTGTTCCTAAATCTGTAGCTTTAACGACTTCGTACCTCAGAGGAAATCTTAAACGCTGATAATTGACGCTGAATTCGTAATATAGCGCGCTGGCCTTTTTGACGGCTGAAAAGTGATTTCATTGTGTCGAAGTTGATACCTATGTACTATGTACCTAGTAGGCGTATTTATAACCTACACTCTACGTATTTTTCAATTCTACGTACGTGCACAGTGCACACTACCAGTAGTCAGTACCAATACGCCAATATTTATACCTACCTAGAAGTAAATCCAACAACGAAGTTTGATTCAAGTATTTGCAATACAACGTGTTGCCATCGATTTTAAGCATTATCTCAACGTGAACAGGTTCAGGATATTTAACCGTGTAGCCGTTATTCTGAAGGAATCGCGTTATATTCATGGTTTGATGTAAATTGGCAAAATTATTCATATCGAATGTTTTCAACACTTTGTCAACTACTCCTTCTAGTTTCACAAATACCTGAAGGAAAACGACAACGAAAGTCTGTAAGATGTTTAGGTACCTAACGCACCTATATACTTGGACTTGGATCTAATCTAACTATCGGCTTGGAATTATAAAGCGAGTAAGAGTAGGTATGTAGATAATTATGAGTATTAACGGAATACGAGTACGGTACGGTACGGTACGCGAGTAATTCGCACATTACTTGGAATACTTACGATTAGAATGTACTTATGAGGTACGTATTAGCTTAGGTACTTGGGTACCCGTCTCAACTTACCGAAAATTTCGAGCTCAAACCGTGCGAGTGATGCTCGGTGGATACGTAAAAGTTACTCGGCAAACCGGTATTCTCGCTGGCGATAATAATGAAATGTATCAGACCTCCGTATCCGCGAACTGAATCTTCGTAGTCTAAAATGTAATTACCGGTTGCCCATTTGTAAGCTCTGGGTAGTAAATATCGACTCAACTGGGACGCGATTTTTCCTCTAGAAAAAAATTCAACGAGTAAACCTACTATACTATATACTCGAATTAGGTGGGTCTGGGTACCTAGTTATAGTTTTATGCCTAATTCGCTTACATTTTATTGTAACACGGATATTTGGTATTGGCGTACGAATGTACCGTCGTGTAGAAGTAATTGTAAAGATGGTAATTAGGCTCTTTCTGCATGTGCCAGAAAAATGTCAACAGATGTGACGCGGATTGTTGAGTTGTCAGTAACACCGACATAGCTGACACTCGAATTTCCAACGGTTCGCTAACGTTCACGAATATTGGCCAGAAAATTTCAGAAGCCTGCTTCGCCAATTTATAACATTCATATTAGCTCAGTGTGTATCTATTACCTACAGTAGGTAAGTACATATTTGTACGAATAACTACACAATAAAAGTACAAGATTTAAGAATTAAGATACGTAAAACTGTTTCGTGTGTTCGTTGTTGTTGTCGTTGTTTATTTCTTTTTACTAAAGCAAAGTAAAGTAAAGTAAAGTAAAGTAAAGTAAAGTAAAGTACAACCTTTTGACGATTTTTCTCTATAGCAGGCATAACGCACCAAATAGCCATATGACGAGTGTGTCTGTCGTAAGATGGGTTTGCAATTATCGGGCTCAAAAAATCCAATATTCGAGAAATTTGCATATTACTGAGAGCTTGTAAATGAACCATTCGATCTTGATAATTGGTTGACTCTGAGCAAAAAACGACAAATTATCTCGTCGACGGCTAAACGGTGACAAAATCATCTGAATTCTTAGCTTACCTACCTAAACGGCACGTGGCCGTACTAGGTGCTTACTCACCCATAAATTTATCTAAAAAATACTTCGTATATTTATCCAGTAAATCGACGGCGCATCGTTCGCTGCAGACTTTATGGATCATGGTAGCAAAACACAATACTCCCGAGTTTTTGACTTCTACGTCGACGTCTCTTAAATTTAAAAACTCCTGTAAAATGAATTTTTTCAACAATGTTTATAGGCAGCAAAGATAAGTCTAGTATATGGATATAGGTAGCCAGCTAGCTAGCTAAGTTGGTAGGTAGGTAGGTAGGTAGGTACATATAAATCTTTTTACTACTATCGTACTTCAGATTCGACTAAAAACTTTTCAGATGTGCGTTTCAAGTGCAGTGGAAATGTGATCAGCATATGAGAGGCGGAAATACCTTGTACTTTCTTGGACGTGACCAAATTCTTAATAAAAATCACCGACGCTTCCGATCCAACCTGAGGTACGAGGTCCCAAAAAAAATGTCTACAAAGTAAATACGAAACCGACTGTATACACACTGTTAGTTACCTACATATATACAATTATATGTAGGTACGGTACATGTATTTCATGTATCACTGGTAGTGGTAGCTGATCTACTATAGGTAAAGGTATACACATACTTACTTACTTACTTACTTATTTACGTTAGTATAGTACCTATCGAACCGTTGATATGTAGTTAATTATGTCCTATAATGATGAGTACAGGTACATGTACCTTCTCGTATTTTTAAAAAAAGTAGCTTACTGAATGGTTTCCTGAGTGTAGCTGGTGCCGACGGAAATATTTTCGTACAGTTTTTCCCAATCGTGAATGTTCAACTCCCACATTAGTTCCAAAATGTGAAAGGAAGTCTGATTATCAAGATTTGTAGTGCTTAGTTCCCAATTCAAACTATCGGTCAAATTTTCTAATAACCTGTAAATCTGATGATCGAACAGCAAAAATTAAATAACGTAAAATCGCAAACATACGCATAAATGTAGGTATATGTAGATGTAGGTACCTATATTAGGCCTACGTAGATTCATACAATATGCGCAGAATCATCGTCACTTACTTGTTCAACTAGCAAGGTTTTGTTGGAAGGAATACGTCCCGAGGTGGGGCCGTGGTCCTCTTCGATGGTGAATTTTATATCTTCGGCGACCAGTGTAGGAGGGCTGAATGTGGGCGAATCTGTATTGTTTTGAATGTTCAACAGTTGCAACGTTTGGCTGTTGTTTTGATATACAAAGTACAGGTAGGTACATACATATACGGTAACGAAAGTTGAATTTAATTTCGTAGACTTGCAGAGTCTGGTTGTATAAGTGTAATATAATATAGGTACTTATAAATGGTAGCGATTCGTACTTGACGCGAATATAATGCGCTTCAGCGGACGCTTGAAACGGTTGAAAGTGCAGTGTACCAACCGAATGAATTGTTTCGATAAAAGGATGCGTCTTCGGAAGTAACGTGTAGGTTCTTTCGTTATGGTTAACAACACCATCCTGCAACATTTTCGTGAAATCGCACTTATCTATCCATCTACCTATCTATCTTCTAGGTACTCGCTGGTAAGTGTAAGTAGGTATACGCGGCGGGTAACGGATAAAGCAAAAATTACCCATCTAGTATTTACTTCAGTTACGTAAACACGTAGTAGAGCGAAATAGGTACCAACTAACTTGAAAATCACAAGGACACGTAAAATAAGGCGTATTGGAGTGGCGTTTCTCTTGCAAATTGCTGCACGAAAGTTCGTTAATAAGTTTGCTAAGCCTGATAGCAGCCCGATTGGGTTCTTTTACTGCGATATACTCCACTTCACAAGTCCCATATGTGCTGTTCTGGAAACAATGAAACAATAGAGAAAAATTCAATAGGTAGGTACATGATATCCAGTATCTACACATAAAATTTAGGTAGGTATGTAAATTCGATGAATAGTAAGTAAAATACATAAATCTGGATACTTCTACTTAGGTACGCAGTACGCACCTCTTTTAAGATGAAGGCGCCTTCTTCCGTAGGATTTTTTTTAATTTGAAATAAAGCGGCTAGTGATTTTTTCGTATTAATCGACCATATTTCGTCGCGTCCCGTACGATCGGGATCGCTCTTATGGAATTGAATGCCTTCATTATCCTTGAATGTTAACCCAAAAGGTAAATCCAACGCTTCTAGATTTGTATGCGCATTCAAACCACCAATGTTCTCCAACTAAGTATATGAAACGCGATCGAATAAAAATCTCCATTAAATTAAAGGTAACCCAAGTACATACTGTAGGTACTAATTATTGTTAGCTATTCAGTCGGTAAGTATATTGATAAATTAAATGAGCAAGAGCACGTATCGATATTACAGGAATACCTACTTACACGTAGTTATTCAAGTTGAAGCTTCTTATCAAACGCTTCTATTCGTTTTGTTTTGGTTTTTTTTTTTTACCAATGCAAAAATCACTGATTTGCTCACCTGAAAGAAGTGTTTGTTATCGATGATGTTAATGTGTAAGTCTGCGGTTAAATGGTAGGTGGATAAATGTTCTAAGGGCAGCAAAGATCCTGCCGTCAGCGTAGCCGACCAATTGTAAGTCAATTTTACTTCGACAGCATTCGCTGCTACTGCTAATACGACGCTAATCAGACATATAGCTAGAAACAAAATAAGACGATAAGATTCGTATTGTTTTATACCGAGAATTATACGTAATAAGCTCGCTTACACTCGTCATTTTTATTTCTTACTTGTCTATTGTATGATTTCATCCGCATTCGAATTCGGAAGCACACATCGACAAGTAAAACTAATGTTACATAAATGTACTTACTTACACGAGTTTTAATGATTTTAGGTGATCTCTATCTAGACACTTTTTCATCAGACATAGATACGGATTAGGTACCTTATACCTAACCTATCTGTTTCTATCTATCTATCTACTACTTGTTATTTAATGAATGAAAAAATGATTTTCTATGAGAGAATACATACAATATACTTATTAGGTACGTATCTATATCGAATACCTATATGCATATGCGGTTAAATTTACTTCAAAAAACAGCATGCAAAAGCGCATACCTAATAAAGAGGATTCCATTTTTTCGACGAAATACCGTTCAACCAACTGTCCAAACGTTATTCACATTGACCAAATAACATTCATTTCATTTTTCAATGCATCAAAAAAAATTTCAATTTGAAAAAAAATAAAATACACGCGCGATGCAATTAAATAATCTATATTAGGTATCATTTAAAAAAACACTCCATTGGGACTTTCCTACTAGACTGTAGCAGTAATAAGTATAAATTTAATTTAGAAGCCTTTAACTAGCCCTTATCGCAAAATGACCTATGATCTGTATTAATCAGTGTTTGATTACTTGGAGTACTAGTAATTAACGACGTGATATGTTCAAGACGTACCTATACCTACGCTAGATACACCTAATACCTATACAAATTCAGATTAAAATCATTGCGCTTTTCTCGCAATTACGTCATGGTTATTATAGAAACGCTTAGGTATAGGTACTTTTTTTCAAAGATTTTGTAGATACGTATTCGTAATATTACCAGTCAGTTATAGAGGGTTATTGATTACTTGACAGGTAGTCAGGTATGAAGCTAAAATACCTACATTCGCAAAAAATCGACGGTTTCGAAACATGTTGGTGCAAACATATTTTATCTATTGCACGCGTGTCAGTTATAAACAAAAACAATTTCAAATTTCAATAAACTAGTAGGTACAATAAATTTTCTGGAAAAAATTCCAAGTTTCGAATTTAGCATAAATTTTTTGTTTCGTACGTATGTACTATAATCTCATAGAATTTCTTTTCGATCACACCGTAAGTAGGTAATAATATTGAGATCCCTCATAAATTTCTGTTTTGTTTTTCGACGCTCAAATTTACATTAATTATCGGTATTGAATGCAAATCATTGAAACGCTAACGAAAACTTGTAAGTACCTGCTTAAATTTTTGATAATGCAAACGAAAAAATTAGGTAACATCAGGTAATTAATCGCGGTCGAAATGCATTTATTCTCGTAGAAATTGAATATCCTATGCAAGTATTTTAAGAATACATACACAACGTAATATTTCGATATTTCGTCATGTTGAAGAAAAACATTTTACTGAACGGCATGGAACCAATAGTGAAAATGATAGCCGGGCCTCTGGAGTATGGTAGCGCACCGTTTTGGTATCATAAAACGCAAATGCTTTACTTCGTAAATGTCTATCAATCTGAAATTCATCGATACGATCCAAAAACTAATCAGCATACCTTTGTAAGCGTTGGTTAGTAAGCAAGCACGTCCGTCTATTCTGGCGATGCGATCTCTTCGACGCTTGTGAGAGTATTTATTTATGATCTTACAGGTGACCAACCCATTGGTTTTATTATACCGATTGAAAACTTCGAAGACAAATTTCTCATCGGATACGGTTGCGAATTAGCGGCTGTAACGTGGGACGGACAAAGCAACCAAATTTCAAAATTAGTAAAAATTGAAGCCGTAGAAACTAACGAAAATCGAATAAGCGATGGAAAAATAAGTCCGTCGGGCGTTCTTTTTGTTGGTAGAATTTTGCGTTTTATTTAATCAACTTTCGATCGAATAGGTAGTTCATTAATCGCAGAAAAATGTTGATTACAAATAGGTACGTCCGGACCGGGAAACTTGTTCTCGGGAAATTTGGAATTGAACAAAGGAGCGTTGTATAGTTTCAAAGACTGCGAATCGAACAAGTTACTGTACGATATCAGTATTTCGGCTGGTATGGCGTGGAGTAACGATGAAACCACTTTTTTTTATACCGACTGCCCCGAATATCGGATAGAAAGGTTTTGTTACAATAACGAAAAGTGTGAATTAGGTAAGTACATGGTAGGCGTAATCATTTTTGTAAGTGTACCTGTACACTGTGGTGGTCGAAATCGTGAAGAAACCCATTTTGTAATTCAATTCATTTACGTACTTGATTTTACGGAAAATTTGCCAGAGAAAGGATGTGTTTTGTATCAGTTTAAAGATGACAATCTAACAGGTTTTCCTTGTGGAATAACAATCGACTGTGACGAACATTTATGGGTGAGCTGTTTTAACGATGGTCAGGTAAGGTAATTAACACCTCCTAAAAATACAATCAAGTACTTACACGCACAGTCACTAGTCAGTACATTGGTTATGTGAAATGACTGTTCAGAACGTGGATACTTATTTTTCAAAGGTTCTGAAAATTGATCCAAAAGTTGGAAGAGCGACGACTAAAATAGAAATACCACATTGCCCACAAATCACTTCCGTCACGTTCGGTGGATCGAATTTGGATGTTTTATATGTGACAAGTGCTAACTGCAACGTGAAAAATGGAAGTAAAAACGCCGGTGCAATATTTCAAGTTTCAGGATTAGGTGTAAAAGGAAATTTGAGCTTACCTTTAATTTTGATGAAGTGACGAATGTATATCCTATGTACTTATGAATGTAGGTATAAATAAGGTAATGACTAATGAATCATGAATGAGATGAGACGTTTCCAATTCTTTTTAGTTGAAATAATTTGAAAATGAAAGGGAAGCAACAGCGTCTTGATAACTTCATATTCTTACCATCATTTGTAATTTTGTCAAGTTGATATTTTATATTAAAAATAAATAAATATTATTGATACCTGCAAAAAAAGTTTCAAGCTTTGTTGTTGTTGTTGAAGAGAGAAGTCGAGAGGGACCGGCAGAAAGCTTCGCAGTGTTAACAAAAGAGGAAAGTTTTGTGTACCTATTGTGGCAATACTGATTGTTATCAATATGGACACGTTTCGTTTTCGTTTGTATATTTTTTCAAATGGCCAATTTTCGTCATCTGTTTTATTTCTATTTTTTTGTTGCATCTGATCTACTTGTTCCCTCAAGAAATACAACCGGTAATCCGTTTTGCCGGCGTCATTTCGTTTAAATTGTCTTCGGATTCCGTGATTTTGTTTGTAGCTGCTTTCGAAACCCGGTCAGGATAAAATGGTAGGTTGCCTACGTCCAGATTTTGTATCTTCGTACTCTAATTTCTAATTTTAATTTTACTCATTTCAGCCTTTAAAATTGGACATCAAGCGTAAATTAACTGCACGATCTGATCGTGTGAAATGCGTCGATCTCCATCCGAATGAACCATGGATGTTAATATCATTGTACAACGGTAACGTTCACATCTGGAACTACGAAACACAAACGTTGGTGAAAAATTTCGAAGTACGTGGTACATCGTTGTAGATTTGCAAAACTTTTCGACGATGTAAATGTTGGTTAACGTGTTATTTTCTCAGGTGTGCGACGTACCGGTTAGAGCAGTTCGTTTTGTAACTCGTAAAAATTGGGTAGTCACCGGTTCCGATGACATGCAAGTACGCGTTTTTAATTATAACACGCTAGAAAGAGTTCATTCTTTTGAAGCGCATTCGGATTACGTCCGATGCATTATCGTTCACCCTACCCAACCGTACATCTTGACGTGCAGCGGTAAAGTTATAAAATTTTATGTACCTATTTTCTTGAAGAAATTGATTTATTAAGTACACGTTTTCTTTTCTTTTTTAGACGATATGTTGATCAAGCTGTGGAATTGGGAGAAGCAGTGGGCATGTCAGCAAGTGTTTGAGGGTCATACTCACTACGTAATGCAAATTGTCTTCAATCCAAAAGATAATAATACATTTGCCAGCGCCTCTTTGGACAGAACGTTAAAAGTGAGCAAATTTATGTGCATTTTATAGCGGGTACGCTTTATTTTTGAGATTACAAGTTGATTTTAATTTACGAGGTGTCGTTTCACTTTTCATTAGGTCTGGCAACTGGGTTCATCAACTCCTAATTTCACGTTAGAATGCCACGACAAAGGCGCAAACTGCGTCGATTATTATCACGGAGGGGACAAACCGTATTTAATTTCAGGCGCCGATGATCATACCGTTAGAATCTGGGATTATCAAAATAAGACATGCGTTCAAGTTTTAGAGGGACATACTCAAAACGTATCTGCTGGTAATTTATACGCTGCACTTTGACTTTTCACAAAACATTTGCGAGAACAGTGTTCAATTCGATGATAAATGTCTTGTCATTGTAGTATGTTTCCATCCGGAGTTACCGATTATGCTCACCGGCTCTGAAGATGGCACCGTAAGAATTTGGCATTCTGGTACCTACCGCTTGGAGCAATCGTTGAATTACGGATTAGAACGAGTGTGGACAATATCTGCCTTAAAAGGATCTAATAACGTTGCTATTGGGTAAATTATTGTAGAACTCGATGCATGATGCTGATGATTGCAATTCTAACGGCGTTGTTTTGAAAATTTCAAGATACGATGAAGGAAGTATCATGCTGAAGGTTGGTCGCGAAGAGCCCGCCGTATCCATGGACGTGAACGGGGGTAAAATTATTTGGGCGAAACACTGCGAATTGCAGTTGGCCAATTTGAAAAAAGTGGACGCGCCCGATGCGAAAGGTGACAATTCCGGTATCAAAGATGGCGAAATATTGTCTGTTGAAGTTAAAGATATGGGTAGCTGTGAAATTTATCCTCAATCCATAGCGCACAATCCAAACGGAAGGTACAGAATGATTGATGGATCGTTGAGCCAATATACCGGTACCATGTAGTTTTTGAATTTATTTTTACCAATTTCAGATTCGTCGTTGTATGCGGAGATGGCGAATATATAATTTATACCGCTATGGCATTGAGAAACAAAGCTTTTGGTTCAGCGCAAGAATTTGTTTGGGCGCAAGATTCTTCCGAGTACGCGATCCGAGAGGGAAGCACTACTATAAAAGTGTTTAAAAACTTTAAAGAAAAAAAATCATTCCGTCCAGAATACGGTGTCGATGGTAATAATCGTCGTGGATTTCTTTTAATTTTAAAATTTGCAGACGCGGTGCTCTCTACTACAAATGCTACTATCTCTACAGGTATTTTTGGTGGATGGCTATTGGGGGTAAAGTCCATGTCTGGATTGGCGTTATACGACTGGGATACTTTGGATTTGATTCGCCGTATCGAGATTCAACCGAGACATGTATTTTGGTCAGAAAGTGGCGAACTTGTTTGCTTAGCGACAGATGATAGTTATTTCATTTTACGTTTCGATGCGACTGCGGTTACAAGTGCCAAGGAAAGCGGAGAATTGCCGACCGACGGCGTTGAGGAAGCTTCTGACGTATGGTTGAATTTTTATTTGCACGTTGTCAGTTTACAGCAATCTCTATAAATCATTTTTCGCAATTTTAAAGGTCCAAGGAGAAGTTCAAGAATCGGTTAAAACTGGGTTATGGGTCGGCGACTGTTTCATTTACACGAACGGTGTAAATAGGATAAATTATTACGTAGGAGGTGAAATCGTTACCATTTCACATCTTGATCGTACCATGTATTTGTTGGGATACGTTGCTCGCGACAATAGATTATACCTCGGTGACAAGGAATTGAATATTGTTTCATACAAGTACGGCATCGCTCGTTTATACATACCTACATAATATGTATTTGCAATATTGCGATGTATGCGCGTACTTTCGTTTTGTACTAATTTGAACAAATTTTGCGTTAGTCTGCAATTGTCTGTGTTGGAGTACCAAACGGCCGTTATGCGAGGAGACTTTTCAACTGCCGATCGTATTTTACCAACAGTACCCAGTCACTATCGAACAAGGGTTGCGCATTTTCTGGAAAAACAGGTGACTTTCCTCTCTCTGCCTTGTCCATTAATATCAAATACCCGCGCCCCATTTATCGAAAAAAACTTGTTTGTTTTTCACGAATTTTTGAACAGGGATTTAAAGAACAAGCGCTGGCTGTATCTACTGATTCCGAACATAAATTCGAGTTGGCCGTGCAACTGGGAAATTTAGAAATAGCTCACGAGTTGGCCAAGGAAGCTTGCAGTGTTCAAAAATGGAGACAGCTCGGCGAGTTAGCAACCTCGAAAGGAAACCTCGAACTGACGAAAAAATGTCTTTGGGAAGCTCAAGACTTCGGAGGTTTACTATTATTAGCGTCGTCTTTAGGTAACACTTTGTATACTTTATCTGTTTGCGTTATATGTACGATCATATTGCGTCAACTTATTTGAAACTTGTTCTTACTTCACGCTTCAGGTGACAGTGATATGGTATCGAAATTAGCCGAATGTTCCAAAGCGAACGGGAAAAACAATATATCATTCGTATGTTACATGCTGATGGGAAAACTCGAAAAATGCTTAGATTTATTGGTTGAAACCGATCGAATTCCAGAAGCTGCGTTTTTTGCTCGGTAAACTTTGAACGACAGTTGCATGTATCAAACAACTTTAGTCGACTAGTTGAAATTCAATTTTTTTTCGTCTCATTTTCTCTTCCATAGAACGTACTTGCCGAGTAAAATTTCAAAAATTGTTGAATTATGGAGAGAATCTTTGTCGAGCGTAAACGAAAAAACCAGTCAATCGCTAGCCGATCCCAAAGAATACGACAATCTTTTTCCAGGTATTTACGCGATCTGATAATAATTTAAAATGAGGGGAAAATGTCGAGCTTTCGTTATGCATTCGTTCGACTTTTTCAACAGGTTTGGAAGACGCGTTGAAAACAGAACAGTACCTAAAACCCGAACAACAACGCCTTCTTCCAGCAACTGCCTATCGATCCGTTATCGTAAGTTTGTCCGACGCGACGTTACGCCAAGTTCTTTCACCTAATTTACGCGAGGTAATTCATTTTTATTTTCTGCAGCCGTTGAATGAAAGAAATCCAGTCGACGAAATGAAAGAAGCCGAAAAAAATAAGAAATTCAGCTTTGATTTTCCTGGAATTTCGGAGTACTTTAAGAAGATGGAAGAAACGAAACAAGAGACGGAAACTGTAGAATGTCCAGACACCAAGGATGAAGTCTTTGTCGACGATGAAGTGCCTATCGAACCGCAGAAGTTTATCGACGACGAAATAGAGAAAGAGCTCAGTCAACTAAATTTAGATGGAGTCGATTTATCTGTAAGTATTAAGTTTCAATCTCATTATCGGATATTCTCGGTGGAACTCGGAACTCCATAAATAAATGTACAAATCTCATACTTGCCATCTTTTTTTGACTTCCTGCAGGGTATGAATTCAGATGATGACTTACTATTGAATGATACAGATTGATTACGAAACTTGGCAGTGATTTGTTTTTCAATGTTTTTTCTTATTGTTCAATATTGTAAAGAGATAATTGTATGCATTTCATGCATTTCATTATTGTGTTATAATTGTATATTCAACTTATTTCTATCATTTATTTGTTCTTGTCTCTGTACAGTCATCGTGTTTTCCTTCTTGTCGAATAGCGTAGTTATATTGCAATAATCATAATTTTATTCTGAATAAACTTTTTACTTTCTGACAAAATCGTCATCCCAGGTGAAACGGCAAATAGAGGTGATAGGACTATGAGAGTTGTCGTGTTACCTCCTGTTGCCTCCCATATAATAATGAATATTAGTAAAAATGGCAGAATTGTGCCGTTTTAAAAATAAGACGAAGTGGTTTGGACAGTAGGTAAATAAAATAACGCGAAATGAAATGAAAATTGGTAATGAGTGAGTAAATGAGACAATGAGATGAGATGAGACCAAGTACGAATAGCTACTGGATACCACCGCTTAGGCCTTGTGACGTTTTTGTTTCTAATGTAAACAACACTGTGACCGCTGCGACAACATTTCCTTATCATCAAAATAATAGCTAATTTTGTGCAATCCTAGCGAAACATGAAAATATCAGCGATTTTTAAGAAATAGAGATTAAGAAAGTATCTGCAGTGTTTTGTGAAAAAAATGTCTATTTTAGTCAACTTTGTTCGTAAAATTAGTGTCCCCAGTGTATGGGGTAGTGCTTCTTCATCGCACTATCACGAAAAAGTAAGCTCTTCATTTTTGTACATATCTGTATCAACTCGGTATTTCACTTATATAGAATTAATAATTGTGATTCTAAAATCACATTACTTGTTTAAATCAAGGTAATTGATCATTATGAAAATCCTCGAAATGTCGGTTCTTTGGACAAGAGCGATAAACAAGTGGGCACCGGACTCGTGGGCGCTCCTGCTTGTGGCGATGTTATGAAATTACAGATCAAAGTAAGAATTATGGCTCAATTATCAGATATGATCTGTTTCACGAATGATACAATTATAAATGTTTTTCAACTGTGGAATAAATTTAGGTTGATGACAAAGGCCGAATTACTGATGCAAAATTTAAAACTTTTGGTTGCGGATCAGCAATAGCTTCCAGCTCTCTTGCAACCGAATGGGTGAAAGGAAAAACGGTGAGTTTGCTTCTCATGTCGTTGAGAGCTGCAATTTTGTATGAAGTTTAGACTAACGGTCATAGCTATGGGAATAGAACGACATTTAAACGTTCTTATTTGCTATAGGAAACTATTTATTTATTCACTTATTGGCAGTTGTTCTATTATTACGTGCGCAGGTCGACGAAGCGCTTCAGTTGAAAAATACGGACATTGCGAAAGAACTTTGTTTACCACCTGTAAAACTACATTGTTCAAGTAAGAGTTTTGTATTTAATATGTTTTTTGAATTGAAGTAGGTAGTTGATGTATGGTGGTCGTTATATTGAGTGCGTAAATTTCACTTTTGAAAAAAATTTTAAAAAACAACCCAAATCGACAAATGTTTATGTTCTTTCCGTGTACATTTGTTTCTCAATTGTGGAAATTACGTGTCGCGTAGTTTACGTTTGCGTTTCAATAGTTAAACAATTTTGTAAATGTATGTAACATCTCATAGCGACAGCATTTTTTTTTTTTCCAAAGAAAGGACCAGCTGTAAGCAATTGACGTGCTTAACTAAATATTTCCATTCTTTTTTTGATTTTTAGTGCTCGCTGAAGATGCCATAAAAGCGGCGTTATCAGATTACAGAATAAAGCAACAGTCTTCTCAAACTGAAACGGATGATTTAGTTAAGAAAGACAGCGATAAAAGTGATTAAGTTACCTAGATACCTACCATTATTGTTTTTTCTTGCGCCATGCTAAGTACTTGATTAGGAATGTTTGAGAAAAGTATCTTCTGTACGCCATTTTTGTATTTATTTGGAATATGAATAAAGTAAATATTGCGTTAAAAAAAAAAAAAGGAAACGATTGTGATCTTGATCTTGTGTATTATTTGAGAATAGTTTAGTTGATGAATGGATGAAAAATAAATTATTTAAATTTTATTGCTTTTTTTGCGGGTTCATAGTGTTCAACATAATCATTGTTCCTGTTCAAAATTGAATTACACAGTAACCCCAGTCCTTCTCCTTCGTCCTTCTGTTTTTTTAAAAAGAACAAAAAAGATTACTTTTAAATTTTTCCTAAATTTACATTTTCAATTTTTTCAGTTTTCGTTTAAGTATTCATAATCCGTACTTTACACAAATTTAACGTCGTTTTAATTATTACTCAACTCACCTAATTGTTTTACTTCAACTATCTACGGGAAATTGCAAAAAAACCAAGACCAACGTTTATCTTTATAAATTATGTTTATCATTAATTACGATAATGACGTCAAGTTGAAGAACTTAAAAATCCTCCAATCACGCCAAAGGATGAAAAAAGGACTGATTTTTACTTACGTCACGATTGCGTAGATTTCTGAATCTGAATCTCGGTCGATTTTCAAATATTCTCCATTATTTTTCATTTTGTCTGCCTTGTGCTTTTGGCGCAACAGTTCCAGACACTTCCATTGTACGTATTCACTTTTACGCCAGTCTCGCTTGGAACGTCGATTTTGGACTTCGGTGTCTGTTCGTGTTTTGTGTTCGTATTGTTGAATTAAATTGTCAATTTGCTGTTATAATCGGTAAAGAAGTTCTTCAAGTATCGAAAAGCAATTGTTGTTGTAAGAAGTGTTTCTATTTCATAAATTTAGATGTTTTTCTGAGATCTCGCAGTGTCGAAGAACATGAATCGCCGTCGACCACGTGGTGAAACTTAGTTTGCTGAAACTTGCGGATTTCGAAGTACCTTATGTAGTTGTCAAGGTAAGATTTCAACTTTTAACTGAACATTTTGATGTTATTCAACTTCGTAAATTCGGTGCCTCGATGCAGTTTCGTTGTTATTTTTTTGTATTCGGCAAACCATGCAGATTGAATCTCTATTAACTAAAAGCCGAAATAGAATTCAAAAGAAAACACTGATTATTTATTCTTAATACATTTTCGTTTCGAATGGAAACAATACAGCTAGGATCATATAAAAAAGTCCGTATACGCAAGACATAAGACATTATACTTGACGCTATGTATTACACAAGAAAGAGGAACTACATTGTAATATTA
Organism: Paracoccus marginatus; assembly: GCA_900065295.1. NCBI lineage: Eukaryota > Metazoa > Arthropoda > Insecta > Hemiptera > Pseudococcidae > Paracoccus > Paracoccus marginatus. Next base: position 31,818 of record FIZT01007975.1, read on the forward strand.
ATTACTTGCTTAATATAATACATTTTTGTTATTATTTACAATACGGTAGATGTGAGTACATACACAAGAAAACAACAGTTCTACGTTGACTCGTTGACGCGTTTGTAATTTGAGGTCGTTGAGAATACTTGGTTCATTGTGGTGATCATCTTGGTTTTCAAAAGGATTGCTATCTATCTAAAAGGTACCAAGTACATACGTACATTACGTACTGGTACAAAGCGTTTCCTGTGTATTGGTTTTCATTGAAGAAGAAAGACACCGATGCGCCGACAGTTGGAAATATTATAGAGATACTCCTAAAACGAAGTAGTTTTCGTTTTTGAAAGTGAATTCGCTATTATCAAATTGTTACGTTATTATTTTGTAATGCAAGGTGACGTAACGTATACTAACGACTACAAGTGTATTAATAAAATCAGTGCTATATTTGAGAACGTCTCAAAGAAATCCCTGTAAGTACCTATACATACGTATGTAAGTAATACTCAAGGTGGAAAATTTCGGGTTCTTTCACTTTCTTGTAAGTTACAAAATAGTTTACCATATACACGACGTATAATGTGTATTGTGTTTAAGGTTACTAAAATCGAAGTTTTCAGATTTGAATGATTTCATATCTTATAGTAGGGCTTTCGAGATCACGTTCCTTTTCAAAGTAGTGCGTTCTAAATGCACTGATTTACGACGTCAACGTTGAACTCGGTTCCAAAAACAGTTTACTTAATAATAAGCATAGGTATAGGTAATAGATTCCTTATGATAAAATTATGAGATCACCGAATGCTTTTGTTAGCAAACCGATAACGAGGGTAAAGGTACCTACATACGGGTGACGTGTTCGCGCTACAAATGTGTCTTATCGTCATACGAACGGGTAGGCATCTGTCGACTTACGCATTCCAAAAGCGTGCGATGGCGGTTTTCATTTGGCCTGTTGTAGGTAGAGGTACTAGGTAGAGGACCAGAGGTACGCGTAGTTCATTATATTATATTCGGCGTTCGGCGAGTCGTCGGTTACTCTTTTTTCTTGGGTTTTTTTGGATTTCTACTTCTCGACTTTGCTTTACAAAGTGGACATATTGGAGCGTTACGGTGAATTTGTTGATGACAAGATAGACACGACTTCATCGGCGGAGGTTGTTGCCTGCGTTAACAACCGACGTTCGTCGTTGATTAGTAGTGAAAAGTGAATGGCATTGCGTTGCAGTTACGTACGTAGACGTACTACGTAGATTAGGTACCTACGTATGTAAGTACATATGTACATATGTATGTAAATGTACACTGTACATTCGTATCGACGAGCGTCTTGTCAATTTGAAAAATAGTACTACAATGTCGATGTCGTAGACTTACCTAAATGTTGGTGGAGGGCCAGGTAATGGCGGCGGCGGCACCGGCCTCGTTTCTGGTAATTTACTAGTGGTTGGCAATAAGTGTAAAGGATGTGGTACGTGCGATAGGAATGAAGATGTGGGCGGTTGAAAAGCGTGTACGTGAGCCGCTTGAGAAAAACTGGCCATCATCACAGACTCGCAGACTGGTGGGTACCACTCTGGGCATTTGAAAGGTCTTTCGAAGTAGTTGCCGGCAAATAATCTGCGCAAAAATATGTAAATCGTTGGTGTAATGTCGCTGACCAACCGTAGAACCTATAGGTATTTAGTATAATACAATCGTTTTAGCGCGTACTCCGGTTTTAAATCTTTTTCTTCTTCGTGTAATTCTGGAAGCCTGTCTAATCCTAGTATATCTTGTCGCAATCTATCTAATTCGAACTTTAAAGGTTGATATTCTTCGTGAATTCTCTTCGCTCGTTCTAGCGAAGTATTTCTCGCGTCTTCGGCTTTTTTAATTACATTTTCCATCTACGAATTATACAACAAGTAGGTGTAAAGGAAAAAGCCTTTCAACAAACATACAAGTAATATAAATGGTATACTTGGGTACAGTACAATTTTGTTCATATTGGTCTCTTTATAGGCCTGGGTAGGTAGAAGGTGCCTACGACGTGAACGCATTAGTGTTAACGTTTTAGTATCAAACTTGTATTCAGAAAACTTGCGACTCTTTTTTATTCAAACCAATTAATTTAAGCATTTATACGTATGTATATCATGTGGACGTGAAAATTAGTAAAGCTGACCTAATTTTCTTGCATAGTCAGACGCGCACGTTGTACGCTACGTGAATATTACACTTACATCAAATAAAATTATAGGCAACTCAACTTATTTTGGTTGTATTTCGAATTTGAAAAAAAAAAGCCCCAAGTACAAGTACGTAAATTGAACTCGAAGTGAAAAGAAAGTGGAAAAGGAGAGAGATTCGTGCAGAATCGTAATTGAAATCATAAATCACCCAAACGTTAGTTGTAAAAAGACGCTGGGTAATGCGATATTTCTACTTTGCTTTCGGTATTAAAACCAATAAACTAACTTCAAACGAGGGTTTCTCAATTCGTATCGAGTATCACGAATTTGTAAAAACTTGGAAAGCATTTTCGACTTGGCCTATTGATTAAAATTAACGCTAAACGTATTTACAGTTTTGTAATCTATACAACTTTCTCAAGTTTAGTGCGTCTACGACTACGTACTGCACGTACAACAAGTACGATAAATATCTACGAGAATTTTTATTCCCGCAGTTTCACAGGTATACTAAACTAGCGATGGATTGTCCTGCGATTTGCCTACGTTTTGATGAATTCAGGCGTTAGTACGTATTACGTACATATGTACGTGGACTACCTGCTACGTAGGTAGGTACGTACCTCACGTTAGTAAAAAAACTTTGATAGAAACATGCCTGTTTGAATCGAAATTTAGGTACTACAAACCTAATTTCCTACCTTCATACCTAGTGGGTTGGGTATGGGTACATTGCATTACATAAAATGCTCGAAAAATGTAGTTTGCGAGGAAAGGGTTGCTTAAATGAATTTTTTTTCGAGATTTTCAGTATCGAATTCACGCAAAATCTTGTGTAAATCTGATTCTGAATTAGTAATGCCTTCGTATGGTCATCAGCCCGTCACGGTACTTTGTACCTACTACCTAGACCTAGACGTACCCAGCATTTAAGTGATTGATTGATTTTTCGAAAAAATGAAAAGTTCCAAGAAGTAGGAAAAATCAGTAGAAAGAAGGAGAAACGAACGAATGAAATTGAATTTGTATTTCGTATCGTCCTAAAGAAACATGCTCGATTGCTCGTATAGCTTAAATGGTATCGTCACACTCGCTTAGTTTCAACTCGAGATTTGTCGTCGGGTACTACTACTTTGGTGTAAAAGTTTTAACAATTTATGCGAATGTCGTCCTGATTTAATATTTTTTCACGTCGCGTCGCGCTTCGCCTTGCCGTCGACTAGTCGAAAGACTGTGACGCAAATTTCTTTTGTAAATTTGCAGCGGAGGGGGTGTGGGGGGTGCATTTTAGCGAAAAGTTGATGCTGCTTTTGAAAGTACATAATTATGTAGGGAACTTCGCTTCTATGAATCAGATTTTTTTCGTGGTTGGATTAATGATGCAAAATAGGGGGTGCAGAGGTTGAAAGTTGTACGACATTCGTACACGATTTCTAGTAGCTCGAGTGATTCGACTCCCGATTCCTAATTCCAATATATGTAGGTAATATATGTTCCTATTCAGCTCAATGGTTATCGAAACAAAAGAAGAAATTGGTACCAAATGTACGTGGCTAGTCTGGCTACTTTCTTATAATCTAGCTTCGTATGAAGACTACTCGTACGAGTAGATTAGATACGTAGAGATACATTATGATCGAGTACTCACTGCATTTATATCCGAGTGTATTTGTCGTAGTTCTTCGACGTGTGACATTTTATCTTGTAGCAGGAGATCCATTTCTTGTTTGTATTCGGCTATACACTTTTCCTCTTGATCACTGACTTCAACTTCGTGTAAGATTTTATTTTTCAGTTCTTCCAGTTGCAAAGTTTTTAGCCTGAAATTGCAAAAAATGATTGAATTAATTCGATCGTACAATCGTTATATGCTCGTATCGATAGTTCGATACTCGTATTCTGTTTTGTACACGTGTGCAAAGGATATGCCATGCCAGCCATGGCATTTCTTCCTTCCTACGTTTGTTTGATGGTTTTGGTTTGGTTTGGTTTGGTTTGGTTTGGTTTGGCTTGGCTTGGCATGGCATGGCATGGCATGGCATGGCATGGAGGTATTTTGTATTATGTCAAGAGCTCAAGGCCCAGTTAAGTAATAGATAGTGATACATAGATATGTGTATAGGTACAATGCAATCAATATTCATTCTATATGAGATGATGTGAATTCATCTTTATCAAAGGGCTTTACGCTTTTTCTTATTTATGTACAGTATTACTCATCTGATACCTACCTATCTTGTGTGGTAGGTATCTCACGATTAGTATTCGCATATTTTTGGTGACATTTTCTTCAAAGTATGATTCGACAGATCGATTAACGGTAGAAAGAGATTTGAAATCCCCAACTAAACACTGACACTTAGTTACGCACCTATCATAATTGTACATGCCTGCGAGTTGGATAATATGCAGAAATATATACTCGTATGTACATAGCTCTAGCTACCATGCTACATAGTATGTATATTTGTACGTACGTTACGTAGTATCACTCACCTGATTTCTTTAATCGCTTCCAGTTTCGATAAAACCATTCCGTTTTGAACGGACATTTCTGCGAATATCGCGCGATATTGCGCTTCGATGATCACTACGTCGTGACGATCTAGTGGAATAAGAAGCGAACGAACGAACGAACGAACAAAAATGAGAAATTATAGAAAAAATTCGAAGGAAAAAAAAACAGTTACACACGCATACGCGAACACCGCCGAAACTTATAAGATAGGTATTAAGTAGGTACTGAATAACGAAAAAAAAAAAGAATAAAAATATGACAGGATTATTCCGACTCGTTTATCGCATAGCGGCGGTCGCGGTCGCGCGAAAAATATATGTAATTGAATGATTTGGTAAAAACGTTACACACACGTACACTCGTCAATCGATAAGGTAAAACAACACCGTTTAAGCAGTTAACACATCAATGAACACGGCTCGTAGCCGTAACCGTATGCGGCACATGAGTAATGGTATCGTATCGTATCGTCTGAATGAGTCGAGCTGACAACAAACAATACACACTACACGATTCTCGATTCTCGATTCACGAGCAAGTAAAACGGCCGCCGTTGCCGCCGCCGCTGCCGCCGCCGAACCGGAGGAGAGAGCAAAAAATGGGGGAAAAAAGAAAAAAGAAAAGATGGACAGAGCGAACGAGAAAGATGACGCGAGCGCTGTCAGAACAAAAAGGAAAGAAGAGTCGGAAGAGAGTAAAAGAGCGAGCACAAGGTACTACGAGTATAAGGACGCCGAGAGTCAAAGTCACAAAGTACGTACCTTACCTACTAAAGTAAAATGTGTGTAGTATTGCGTAGATGTACCGTGTACGTACGAGTATGTAAGCGAGTAAAGTGGTAAGGTAACTAGCTGTAAGCAAGTCGGGTCGGCGAGTGTGAGTGAGTGATGAGTAAGTGAAAGAGGCTGAGCGAGAAACAAAACAAACGGAAATGAGGCTAGAGCGAATCGAGAGTGAGCAAATAGAAGAAAAAAAGAAGAAGAATACAAACAAACAAAAAAACAAAAAAAAAGGATAACGATTATCGGTTGGGAGTCGAAAAGTCAACGTTATTCTCCAGTACTGCTGGCCCCGATGTTTCTTCCATAACTCACGGATATACAATGTGCTAAGCCAGTCAGAAGTGTGTTCGCAATGCCGTTGCTGGAATATCTCGCGCGCGTCCGCGATAGCCGTGATTCATCCCCTATTTCGCCAGATTCGCCCTCTTCGAGCCTCGTCGCTAAGGCTGCTACGCTACGCTACGGTGCGGTGTATGGTATGGATGGAGCTGCGACTGCGACTGCGACTACGGCTACGGCTGTTGTCGTCGTCGTCGCCGTCGTCGCAGCAGCCTTTGCCGCTTCCATTCTACCACCTCGTCGTCGCTACGTCGCTACGTCGCCGTCGCGCCGCTCCAAGCTACGCAGCCGCAGCCGCCGCCGCCGCCTTACCGGCTAACACGAAATAACAAATTCCATTTACGGTATAAATTGCTAAAGTTACATTTATGTTAGCAAATTATGAACACCAGATGCCGCCTGTATAGAGTGAAACGTCGCGCTCTTGCGAACTGTTTACGCTTACCACGCCACGACGCCGCCGCCGCGCCGCCTACCCGTATTCGCCAGAGCATGCGTTCCATCCGTCCGTGCCCGCGCTCGCTCCTCGTTTGTTGAACAAAAAAAATGAAAAATGTTCCGCAAAGATTTTTAACAACATTTTCCGAATCACTATGATTACCACCACCACCACCACCACCACCACCGCCGCCGCCGCCGCACCACCAATTTCTATCCTTCGCTCGCGTCGCGTCGTCTCGTTTCCACTAGAATATCAATTTTCTTTTCGTCATTTTTTGCCATCGCGTCGCATCGTATCGTCAACCTCACAACCATATGTAGGCATATTACATAATTATGTATGCAATTATGTAGCTCTAGCTATGTACAGTACTTACTACTTAGCACTTAGGTAGGCACCTTTTCGTTTCGTTGGCGGTATTGTCAGGCTACCGCAGCGAAATGCCCGATATACCGATACAAGGATGCTTGAAATTCGCAAACTCGATATGCTGTAGAAGATAACGGCAAAGGTGCCGAGATCCCCCAAAGCTTTTGAGGAATTCCTCCCCCCCCCCCAATTTTTCCAGCAACCTTTACTTTTGTTTCGCACCCCTCTTCATTTTTTGCAGCTTTCAATAACAATTGAAAACGTTTGTTTTTACCCTCTCCCTTGGCGCTAGACCACAAAAAATGAA